>NCKU01004868.1:0-11295 GCA_003675995.1 Dinothrombium tinctorium
CATGCGATTAAGCAATTAAATGATTTTCCATTCTTTCCTGAATTTCAAACATTAACCATCACCTACTATATGAATACTCTTCAAATCATCTTCTTAGCACAAAAAAGGACAAAAATAAGCTTCAAAATTTGCATTTTATTCCTTCACTTTAACAATCAAAAATTGCGACTGTTTTTTAATCTTCTAAAAATGATATTACATAAAATATTTAGCATTCCATAAAAGTATTTTATATTGCAACTCTTGAAATTTAGATTCTGAATACGAAGTTTTTCAGAAGCGAAATTTTGTTTTTTACTCCAAGGTACATGCTTTAAAAAGAACTCTTTGATACTTACATAAGCTTCAGGCATCAGGATAAATGTTCAGTCAATTTAGTAGAAAACTTTTTTAAAAGTTTTTTAATTTTTAAGTTTGACATTTAAAATTTATATTTTGCTTTTAAAGTTTGAGCCAAGCAATTCCTTTGAGTGCAATTTGAGTATATGCCAAATTGTCTGCGTTTGTACTAAGAAAATGTTTAAGAACCATAATGATAATGATAGGTTTTACAAGAACAAGTTCTTTTAAACAAGCTGAAACAAGAATTATTAATCTTTAACACAAGTCCCATAAAAATACGTATTTTCATTAATATATTTGATGCGCATTGAAATCAAATTAAAATCTTTCATGCTAATCCTGATCTTACACGATTTTTCTTTGATATTTCTTTTTCTAAAATTATTTTTTGTTTTTTATGAAATTTTTTACAAAGTAATTGCTTATTAAAATAAAACTATCTCGGAAATCGCTTTGGCAAGTTTTATTTCAAAACATAAAAACGTCTGAGTAAATTTGCACTTTAAAACATATTTAAGGCATTAGATTTCCAAAAGAATAGTTAGGAAGGAAATTCAAAATAAAGCCGAAATTAAGCGATGAGAGTCTAAAATGTATTAATCTGTGATATTAATCTTTGTGTAAATGCATTAATCTGAACAAAGGAGCTTTAAAATAAATGCTTCCTTGCAAGAGAGAAGATACGAGTTTGACAAAGTTATGTTGCATAATTATGATGTTATCTGGTTTTCATTTTTGATCAATTTTATTTTTGACCTTTTTGAAGTAAATTCAAACAATCAAATAATCTTTTTTCTGCAGTGCCCGTCAAAAAATGAGCCACCTTCAATTTCGGCGGGCACGTGAGAAAAGCATTGATGTTTCGGCTTGCATCGTTTACAGCTAAGCACAAATAATTCTTCTGTGAGTCAGATGACCAGTTTATTTATCGCTGTGAAAGTTAAATGTAAAATATTTTTAGACAACTTTAAAATTCTTTAAGAAAAAGCAAAATTCTATAAATTTTTGTGCGACCATCAAATAACCAAAGCATTTTGTTTCTAAAAACGAACCAAAATGAGAAAAGCATAATAAGGAATGCTAGTTTTGAGGTCTAAAATTTCTAAAAAATTTAAAATTTCAATATGAAGCGAAAACTCAAATCTATATAACTTTTGTTTTTACAACTGGTTTCAAATAGCATTTTAAAGCTAAATTTTCACAACAAAATGGTTATGTAATCTACCAAGAATGTTGTTCTAAATTCTTTTTACATATGCAAATTTTCATTTCAGCTTTATTCAAATTTACAGATCGATATATTGATTTTTGATTGTATCTTGCGCAGTGAAAAATGTTTAAAGCACCGAGATGAATTTAAGGGAAATTATGATCAATTTTGCATAAATCAATGAATTTGTCCATAAATTAGAAGTTTTTTAACAAATAAAATTGCTTCTTTGCGAACACTTCAAATAATCAAAGGAAGATTAGCAGAAAATATAAAATTCAAAATGAAAAATGTTTAAGAACGGATTGCTGTTTAGAACGCATCTAATCTCTCACTGTGTGGCTGTTGCTCTTCGAAGTTATCATTTTTCAAGCTCGTTGTTGCCATTTCAAAGTTTAACGTATTGTTGTTTACAACTTTGCGTTTATATTTTTTAGCCAAAGTTTTTTGAAGGATAAGAAAAGGAGATTCAAAAAAGAGACAAAAAATAAAGCCTAAAATGTACGCAAGCACCAAGTGAGAGAGAAACATGTAGATCTAAAGTAAAATTAGTTAAATCGATCACACTTTTCTAACAAAGTTACTCACAGCCGTGTATGTACTAGTGTGAAGCAGCTCTCGTCTTGTGCCCATGTAGCTCCAAATTAGCCACATATGTGTTAGATACACCATAAACGTTACTTTTGATAAAGGCACAAAGCCTGACCAACACAAGAAGCTGTTTATTAAGCCTAAACACGAGTTACTACATAAATCATTTTGACATTTTCGTAAACACAAACCTCCGTGATTTGATGCACACGCGTAAATGACCCAAGAAATAGCAAGTGCCCAAAATATGCGATTAGTGCAATCATAAAGAGCAGAAGTTAATTTAGATGAGTTATAGCCGAGATTCCAATAGTATGGAGTTTTTAGCACTGCAAACATGACCAATAATGCAAGAGTCCAGCCTCCGACTTTTTCCACCTGGACAATTTTAAATTTTAAGCTTGTTTTAATTAAATTCTATGGCATAAAAAGCGCATCGTACGGTTGAAAGTTTGAGAAATCGTCGTCTTACGATGAAGTAGCCCAGAATTAAGCCGATGAAAAATGGTGCCGCGTGAACATAAGGTTTATAGAAAAACTCAAGCACATATTCTAACCAATACTCACTGAAATAAACAAAAACCAAATTAATGTACTAATCATTAAGGTCTTAACGGACAACGTTAACAAAATAATTAAGTAGATTAAACTTTTGTACTTACTCAACTTGAGGATTTGTAGCTACGATAGCAGCAGGAAAACCATGTATATAGTGAACAATGGTACCCGCAACAGTTGCTACAGTTATCAGTAGGCCACATGCAATTAAACCAGCAAATGGTAATCTCATCAACATAATTATGATAAACAATGAAACAATGTGAAAGTGCATATCAACTGCCAACCACCAACTTGGTAATAAGCACTTTAATTAATTTTTTAAGCTTTAGTTGTTTCAAACAATTTCATTTTACATACGATTTGTTCTTCATTTATGTAATTTTGGAGGAAAAGCAAATTAACCCACCAATTAGTCTTGCATCCATTTACTACGGGATCAATTATTTCATGCCACAAGGGGCCTGAGCCGAAAAGAGGAAGAAAAAGTGTTCCACCAATCGCTGCCAAAAGGCCTGGCGTTAAACGGAAGTACCGCGAAAGTAAGTACCAGACCGAACTGAAGTTTGTATAATCTCCGCCAACGGTACTCCAGGTGACATAAGAGGTTAAAAGTCCACTTTAAGAAAAATTAATGCAAAAAATAAGGCAAATAACTCTTCGTACCTTAGCACGAAGAAGGTTTCGACAGATAAGGTAGCATTCAAAACTGCTTGAGCATAAAAGGGCGTTATGATGTCGATTATTCTATACGATTGACCTAAATATTAAAAAAAGAACAATAAAGTGTTTGTTCGCTTAACAAAGAAAAAATAACTGAAAGCTTGAAAGTGAATCCAAACTGCGGTGTGACCTAAAATGATCCAGACCATTGTTAAAAATCGTATTCCATTCAAGCATTTCAATTCATTATTCGCCGCTTTCGTATTCAAAAGTAAAGAAAAGTTTCTTCGAATCGAGAATGCAATTAAACAGCTTTTAGTGAGTGATGGCGATTTTTCTAAAAAGCAAAAGTGTTTTCGTTTTTCAGTTTCCTTAATTTGACAAGATTATAAAAACTCAAGTGTTTTCTTGTTTCGGCAAACCTTAAACTTACCGTAAACCGTAAAAAAGTCTGCTAATGTTCCAATTACTTGAACAAACAGCACGAATGCAAAGAAAAGCCTATAGAGGTGCAAATTTCTCAATAAGTATCGACATAAGACATTTGTGAAAAGAGTGAAAACAAGAGACAATTCTCGCTTACAATGCTATTGTTTGATGCACAGTGAAATGCACTTCGAGTGCCTCTCGACCCTCGCATTTCATCGCTTTTGCACGTAACAGCAAAAGTTTGTTCGCAACTATAGAGAGCATAATTCCATTTTACTTTCTTAGTAACTATGAAATTCGCTTAAAATATGTACCATTCTTTGCAAATAAATCCACATCTTCCACGCTACAAATGGAGGGTAAACAAACGCCGATTCTATACGGTGTGTAATAGTAAAACTGCGTGTTTGAGGCTATACTATCAATAAGCTGTAATTCGGCAAATTTTTAGCGGAACATAAACAAATAAATGAGCGCTTGCCTTGCTCTCGTCTAACGTCGTGTTCGGTAAGACTATTATTTTATGGAGAAGATTGTGAAAACGTGGTCGCTTCGGTAGAATATAGCGAAATTCAATGGTACAATAATGAGTTTTCGGTGATTCGATTTGAAGGCATTCATCGTAAGATCCAAAACTGGCGAAAGCTCCTTTCAAAGTGCCTGATGGCGGAAACTTGCCCCACGCGTCGAGTACTGCGAAAAGAAAGTGTTAATATGTTAATCCCGATCGATTGCAATAATCAACTTTCAACAGCCGCTGTTTTCTTCTCTGATGCGTTGTTAAACACTTCTTTAACACTGTTCACACATTGTGATGAAACATTCGCCTCATTGGCAACACTTTCGAATTTCGATGCCACTCCAGAAGTGATCATATCCAAATTAATCGTGAACTCTTCACGTATTTTTCGCCAAACTTCAAACACTTTGTTAGCATCTTCATGTTTTTCATTTGTTAAAGATTGCTTCGCATTCAAAATAATCAAAAAAGTAAAAAACGCAAAACCGACGGACATATTAAACACCTTAACTTCCCTTCACCGCAGTTGTCGTTGAAAGCAAAATGAATTTCACTTTTAAAACACAAAATATTCGCACAAAAAAAGTTTATTGTTTGTCAGCGAAGATCAAAGCCAATGAAGAAGAAGAAATAAAAATTCAATCACCACTTAGCATCGATTGTATTCCAGTTTACCTTGTCTCGTCTGATTTCAACTGAAACGAAAAGTATTTGCTTTCGGCCGACATTGTACTAATACCGATTGTACAGGTTCGAAAACTAACAAAAAACTGTGACCGAATATTCTGCGAATTCACCCTCTTTAAAATTCGAGTTTACTTTATTCATTTGCTTTTTTAAGATGAGAGTGATTTGAGCAAATTTCATAACACAACATGTTTGTAGTTCTTTTCTTTTTTTGATGGCAAACTCGACTCAAGAAGTTGTTGTTGTAGACCTGATTTCGCTTCAAATGCATCTCATTTTTAATCCATTTCTGACTTCACGATTTAACATTACGGAAGTTTTATTGACATATAGGAAGTGTTATTTCAAAAATTTTTAAAAATAGCGTCAGCCGAGAAGTGATCGATAAAAAATTTTAATTTTTATGATCGCAAACTGTGAATATGATTTATTGCTAAATTTTTTATCTTTGAAGCATTTTTAACGAGAATCTCTATTCTTTAATATTTATATATTTTAAATATTTAAAATAAAACATTGTGCTTTTAAAACAATATCTTCATAGCTTATAAAAAACTTACTTTCGACTTTCATTTTCAGCCATTCTATACAAGAAGAACTGAGAAATTTTTAATGGAAAGTTTTGCATTCTTTTTAAAGTTGCGAATCGAAAAATGATATTAAAAAGAAGATTTTTGAATCAAAAATGACTTGAATATAATAATCGAGATTAATAGATGTGTTTAACCGATGATCAGATGTGAGATTTTCTCATTTTGTCAATATCGATCTCCATTACTTACGATTAAGCTTTTAGCAATGCTTCGGATTTAATACTCAAAACGATGGATGTGCAAAATTTATTTTCACAGATTACGAATCTTACATATCAAGTAAAGAAATCCAAGATTTCAAAAGACAACGACATGTTATGTTCTCGATTACGGCAATTGGGGTTCCTGAATCAAATAGAGGCACGTAGAGATTCAATCACATTGGAGATATTCTTCGCACACTAGAAGACAATTTGAAATGAATTCTCATTTTGAAATTCACGATGGTAGAGCGCCAGAGCATCGATTCATTGTATTTTAAAACTTCAGTTAAATACCGAAGAAAATGCGAAACAGAAATCAGAACCAAAGACTATGAAAAATCTGGAATTCTCAAATCTTATTGTTTGAATCAAGAAAACAACGTAGAATCAACCAGAGCAATCCTTAAAGGTAAAAATAAACATATTTTATTTAAACTATTCACAAAATGATTTTAATCACTTGCTCACAGAAAAATATTTTAGTTGCCTTTAAAACTTTTAATGTTTTTTTTAGTAATTTCAACTTAGCTCACTTGTAGTTTTATTTAAAATATTTACAACATTCTTTTTGTAATGTAAGAATGGTTGGCTGAGTAAGCATTAATATATAAAAAGGATTTTTGCAACTTGTCGATCTATACAGTCAAATTCAATTCATTTACCGGTTTTGTCAAACTATTAACAGAGAAAGGCGTTTAACTTGAGAGTTGTCAAAACTTTTACCGATTTTGTCGATTCTTTTACCGGTTTGCATTTAAGTCAAATACAATGAATGCTTGAGTATACATATGTATCTCCGTATGCTGAGGAAAAAAGCAGAAGTCTAGGTAAACAAAGATCAGTAATGTATTGAAAATAATAGCCGCACATAAATTATGATTGACCGGGTCAGAGACTCCGACTCCGTTCACTTTCTGAATACCGCACACTCTATCGGACCGTCCAAACAAAAAATTGTAATTTTAAAATGGCATATATCCATAGAAATTTTTATAAATTAGAATAAATTAAATAAAAATAAAGTTAACCCTCCATAAATGGGTACGGTTTTATAGAATTCTAAGTCAAGTCAAGTCTAACAAAGTAATTATCGAAAGTATTGACAAATGCATAAAATTACTTTTTAGTGCTTTTTCATGTGGTATTTTGATGAGAGCATAATTAAAACAGCTTCGTACAAATAAATAAGCTCTTTCCTTAGCAAAAATTTAATTGAAAGGACCGGTTTTTAATGGCCGAGATGGCAAAAAAATAAATTAAATGAAGCTGTTTAAAGCGAAAAGAAAATCTACAATAATGAAAAAAGCTGGCAATTGCCTTAATGAATAAGCCTGGTTAAACTGAGATTTCCTTATATTTATACTCTAATATTTGAAAAAAGTTGCTCTTAAAAAATTGCTTTATCACGAATCTTTATATTTGATCTAAATTTGCAAGGGGTGCAAGCTTAGGCTCGTGTCTAAAAAAATATTTCGCTCTATTGTTTTGCATTAAAGCTTTTTAAAGCGAAATTAAAAATTTATTTGAACACGAGTGTACTATCGATTCAAAATAAAATGTTACGACTATCGGAAGTGAGATTAACTGTCAAGCAAATTTAACAAGACGCTCAATTCTTCGTGTTCTTTACAGTTAAGCTCATATTTCGATAATTGAAACATTTTATTTTGAATCTGTAGTACGTATATGCTTAAAGTTAAGTTAAGTTTATTTAATTATAATGAGACAACAGTGCTTAAATTAATCAAAAATTTTGAAGAATAAAAAATCCACAAATAAATCACGAATATTACACATTAAACTAAAACAGCCTGATGTTGCGTCAAAAATACCAATCTTCCACCCTTCAACAATACGCTCCACATCTTGACAATTCACTCTTTCACAAGGATGGCAAAACCCCTCAATTACATGTGATCGGTTCAATGTTTCACTGAATTTTGTAAAGGTTCGAAAGCGAATTGGAGAATGAATTTAAAAAATCTTTTTTGGTTGTACTACCGTCGACAGAAAAGTTTCCTGCAGCTAAATGAATACTTCGCTACAAATCACATAAAGTCACACAAAATGTGCATTATTTTGATTTATTTCGAGAACACTGTTTTAATTCAAAAATACAATAAATTTATAATGAAGATAAAGACGGGAATTTAGTTGCAGCATTTTTTTATTTGAATGTTTTGTAGATCTAAGGTCACTTTTTTCCGACCACTTCCATCTTTACGATTGTTTCTTCTTTTTGCCGTCTTTTTAACCACTTTCGCACTGTCACAACAGAAAAACCGACAATACCCGAAATATTTACGATTGATTCATTCTTAGCCTTAAATTCAATAATTTTGATTTTTCGTCGTATCTGAGCACTAATACAAAAACGATTTAAATGAAACACCGCTTTGAAACCACGTTTTTGTATAAATAAATCAAAATTAAGCATGTCCAGTGTAACGTTTTATGAAATGCAGTGAAGTATTCTTTTAGCTGTAGGAAACTTTTTTCTGTCAACGGTAACACAATTGTATAAAAGTAAATTGCATAAATTAACATATTGTATACATTTTAAAAATATCACTCTAACACAAAGTGGACTAATTTTTTTTCTTTTTGAGCACATTTTTTCATGCTTGTAGTGTTCTCTTTTGAGCCACACATTTTGATTCATATCCATCTCAAAACTATTAAAATAAGTTTGAGGTTAACAAAGTTTGATTCTCATTTTCAATCAATGGTATTTTAAAAAATGTAAGCAGTCTAATTTAATCGCTTCCAAATTTAACAGCTGCTAGTTTTCAAGCATTAAGAGACTCAGTTAAAATTAGAGTTGTCAAACGTCTCAAATCTGAACACTATGCTTTCAAGGATTAGCGTGAATAGAATGAGATTTTTTTGGGAAGAATCCACATATTTGACAAATTACATATTTTTAGCAAAATTTTATTTGTTAATAAATAATGAATCAAGGTTTAGTCTGTTTAAATATCATTAAGTAAAAAGGTGGCATATTCGGTAAAAATCTGCACCTCTTTTACTTAAATTTCTCTGAAAAATTAATCAGAAATTAATCTCTGAAAATCTTAATTAAAATGTTAACTTTTTTTATTTAAAAATAAAATTTGAATCAAAGCTTATAAATGTTGAATAATTCGAAAATAATGAAGTTTACTTGACGGTTTTTCAGTTTATCCATTTAAGATCTCTCTTTACTCAAAACTGAATAAGATAGATATGATAATCACATCCGATCTGTAGATTGGATTTGTACAACCAATTCAACAAAAATATGACTCCAGATACTCGGATTTCTCGCAATGCTTATATAGCGAAAACTGCATGAAACTTGTGAAAGCTCTGCATTGCCAGAAAATCGAGAAATAAGTCATTTTTCTTTAAGCGGATGTACACTCTATTCATATAAAGAAATGTGACGATGCTGGAGTTTCTTGCAAAGCTTAAACCGCAAAAGCCTTGTGCGACATGTTTTGAGAAAAATATGGGTTGCATGAAAGCCGAAAACTGCATACTTTTTATATTAGCAGACTGTAAAACATATTTTTAGAGTTATGGTTTTTATTTATTTTCACATATAAGACTGTTTGTCTTAAGTAAGCCAACAAGTGTTTTACTATTTTCGATTGAATTCCAGCTTCTGGCATATTGTTTCCTTAATAAACATTAATTCCATGGGAGAAACGAATATTTTTTGAACACTTCTAAGCGACTTTTTTATCATAGAAAATTGCTTTCTGAGCCGAAAGGAAAGGTTCTTAAGTGTGGCTATCCAAAGTGTATGAAATTTAGTTGATAGTTAGGTTTGAAAAGGAACCAAGAAATAATGCATAATAATTCATTGGCTCCAAATCAATACAGTCGCGAAAAAATCACTTCAAATATTTGAAAAATAAATTTAAATGGAATTCCGATAAGCATGAAAGCGTTTGTGGCAAAGCGCAAGCATATCGACTTAATAATATATTATTAAAAGTTGTGTATTCTATTCTTGTTGGCTCAACTTTTAGAATTTTTTCAAAAAGAGAAAAGAAAAATTTTAGTTTTTGCTAAAAAACTTTAAAACAAACATTTTTGCACAGATTTACTTTTAGAAAGCTTTGCCTTGTTAAATAACTGCAAACTTTAAATTCTGTCGTAAGAATAAAAAGCCAAACTTTTTAAGCTTTTAACTTTTTTACACAAAAACGCACGTCTTATTGACGAATTAACATTCTCAAATATCTCACAATAAATCACGCTCATTTATTAACTGAAAAGTTGCGCTTTTTAATCTAACGACAAAATTAATGGTTACATTAAAAATCTCAATGTTTTATTAAAATTTGGATTCGATTATTAAAAAATTAAAAATTTTTAAGTTAATAAGAATTTAAAAATATAAAATGTAATCTTTGCTCTTTTAAAAACGTATTCTATTAGAGGCAAAAATTTTTATTGAATTTTTGTAGTGAAATTGATATTAAAGAAATTTATTTTTAAAGAAACGAACACTATTAATTATAATATATTACATCAATATTCGACATGATACCGCTTTGCCTCAGAGGCTTTCATGCTAATTGGAATTTCTTTTAGATACCAAATTTAAATTTACTTTTCGGATATTTGAAATAATTTTTTTCAGCTAAATTGAAATGGGCAAAAATGAATTTCTTGTTATTTTTTAAAACCTGACCATCACCAAAATTTTATAAATTTTGGCGAGTTACACCTAGAAACTCTCCTTAAATATTAAAATATTAATGATAACATGAAATTAAAATAAATATGGAAGCAAAATGAAAAAGCTATTAAAAAGATAAAATTATATGAAGTTTCATAAAAAATTTTCAATTTGATTGTCACTCTCTTCATTTAAATATAAATTCTATTCTATCAAATTCGGTACGCTTTCGGAAATTTTTCTATTTTAACGACATCGCAAAAAGTTAATTTTTTCATAAAAATTTATTTAAATTTTGCCAATAAAATACCTCTGATAACGAAACAACGTGAGTTTTATAATCATTTTAATGAAAAAATTTAGTATCTAGATAAAAAATTTTACAAAATTTATTTCTAGAATATTTTGTGCAACTTTGATCTTTTTTTTGCATTTTTTCTCATTTTGCTTTCATGTTCCACTTTCATTTCTAACTACATAATGAATGGAAAAATGCAAAACCTTTTTAACTTAAAAGATTAAAAGACGCTGGTCTGGGTTTTAAAAGTTTTCAAATTAAAATGATTTTTATTCATTAAGTGCTGTAAATTTTATCAAGAATATTTTAAACAAAAAAACCAACAAAAAAGATATGAATCAAGAAATTTTTAATTTTTTATCTGTTTTAGAGATTAATTAACGTATATAAAACTAAATACGATACCCAAATATTATAAATCATAGTGATCCATCATTCTTTTTAAAATAAGATCGAAATAGTTGCTAAAAATTGCTTCTCGAAGTTTAAAAAATTTTCAATTAGTTCATTCTTGCAGATTTTTTTTTCA
>NCKU01004869.1:0-11289 GCA_003675995.1 Dinothrombium tinctorium
TGATTTTTCAAAAATAAGCTCATTTAGCAGTAAATTATTACTTGAATCGGTTCCAGAAATAAAGTACGATATCAGACGAGGGAAAGAAAAAATAAAATGAAACCATTAACAATAATTTTAAAGGAAATGAACTATTCATCAGACTATTTTTGAAAAATTGAAGAGATTGAAATTACAGAACTCAAACGATATACGATAAAAGATTACGAATCTAACTTTTAGAAAAGAAGCACATTTTACCAATTTCAATGTTTTTGAGAATAAAGGATTAAGTTTATCTTCGCAAATAATTTTTGACAAAAATAAGTCGGCGCGTTTTCTGTGATTTCTCGATTAAAGCCTCCTCACTTTTTGCTGTAGCATTGATTGTATCCTAGTATATAAAATTAAGCCTTTTGGAGACATGTCTACATTTTCATTTATGTTTGAGGCACTTCCATTTTCATGAATTATTGAAACTTTTCAGATACATATGTTGTAGTGTTCGTTGATTTAATATCAGCATCGACGCTCTCTTACATCAAAAGTCAATAAGCAAAGTAGTCAAGGAACACTTTTCAAAAAGATCAAGCAAACTTCAATAAACTTAATTTTAGGAAGAAAATTATAATTTTTGATCAGAATTTAAATATACGAGAAAAGTTGCTCAAGGAAGTGCGTTGGGCTTAATTTTGTTTTCTTTTTAAAAGATCTAAAGTGTTCATCAAATTCAGACGAATATGTCGAGGATATCATAATCGCTACGAATCGTTACAAAAGGATTTATTAAGACTCAAAATGCATTAAATGAAATTGATAATCAATGTGATGACGAGTTAAACTTACAGAAAAACACTGAAAAAATAAAATTTATGACTCCTTCACTGAAAAACACAAAGAAGAAAGATTTAAAGTTACAGCTCAATGGTCGTGAATTTAGCAACGTTAGCGAATTCAAACTTCTTGGGATCATAATCAGTGATAAGTTAGACTGGGATTCACAAATCAGATGCATAAAGAAAATTATTTTGGTCGAAACTGAGGATTGAGATTTTTTGCAAAAGGTTTAATGTATAATGTAGTTTGAAAGCAAATAACTACTTTCAAATGCAAAAAATAGCACCTGTGATGGGGAAGTTCTTAATGCACACATGAAGTTCTATCTACATACTAAACTTTATTGAAATCAATATTGGACATTGTACATTAAATCTTGTGCAAAAATTCGCAATTTTGAATTTTTAAATTTCGCTCTATATCTTAAGAATGGTTCATTTCAGGCATTTGAGTCCTTCAAAAATAAATTCTACGGATGTAATTACCTTTATCTAGTACCTTTGAACATTATAAATAATATTTAAACGAGATTGGGCCAAAAAATGTATTTTTGAATTTTTATTACTTTGGCCTTTAACCCGAAAACGGTTCAATTTTGACAATTAAAACCTTCAAAAATGAGCTCTACAGGTCAATATATCTAATAAGCTACATTTGAAACAATTCTGAGGGTGACCCGCATCCTCAGATTCGACCCTTATTTTGGTATTAGTCAGTTAAAATTTTCAAAGAGGCTAAAGACTGATAAGAAAGCTCTTAGTTCTTTTTTACGCGATGCTTATTCTTACCTTCTTCTCATTGGATCGATTCTTTTCTTTCATCATCTCAAACAATCCCAGAAACGACGTTTAGGCAGCATCGCAATCAGGGCATAAAGAAGTCGGCACGGATTTACTCAAATTTACGGGGCAAGCTTATGAAAAGCTTAAAATTATTTGGGAAAACAAATATAAGAAGCATCAAATGCAGAGAGGGAATAAACTCATCAAATATATTAAGAGTGTTATGAGATCCGAGCAATTCAAAGTAGCAATGTAACGAAATTAAGTAATTTTTTCTAAATTATTTCTTTATGGACTCTAAGTTTCATAAACTAAAATAAATATTAGATTAGATTATATTACAAAGTATATCATTTATCTAATGTTTAATACTTTATTCACTTAACTGTTTAATCATTTTAATTATAACTGGATAGGGAACCAAAGTGATTCAACGAAGAATAATCAAGCAGAAACTATGAAAACAAAAAATTGAAATTACATAGATTTCCATTAACAAAGTTTTTGAAAAAAATTTAATTCTAACGTTCTCATTGTTCTCGTAAATATTAATTCTACTCATCATCACCATTACTATCATTAAGTTGATTATAAGTATTTTCTTTTTATTACTAAAAGCTTTTTATTGCCAAAAATTAAAATTTTTTAAACAAAATTAACTTTTTACAATTTTTTAAAAGGAAAAGTTTCTTCTTCTTCTTCAAAAAAAAAAAGAATATCTGCTTACTCAGTTTGGTAATTAGAATTTATACTTACAAGGGAATCATTCGAATGAGCTTTTTTTGTAAAAGTTAGCAAAAAAAAGATTCAAATGCGATAAACATTCATAGTTCTTTTAAGCACATAACGCTCGTAAAAACTTTTATTCATTTGTGAACTTTATCATTAAGTCTTTGGGGAAAACTTTGTTTTTTGATACTACATGTGACCGATTCCACTAATTTAGATCTGATTTTGTTTTTTGAAAGCCTTTTTTGATTAATTTAGAAATATCTAATTGATGAATAAAAAAATATTTTTATTTCGTCCAAATTAAAGCAAATATTTAATCGAAACTTAAAGAGAAAAATAAAGAAATTTATATGATCAAAAGCAAATCCGATTAAACTTCGTTAAATCAGTCACATGCAGCAGTAAAAACAAAATATTTTCCATAGACTTAATTAGTATAGTATAATTATATAAAGTTCGCAAGAGAATTAAGTTCTCAGAAGAGCTGTGTGAATGAAAGTACTGTGATGAGAAAAACGGATTCTTTTCGATTGCACAAAGGTAGACTGATGATATTTATTTGATATCAAAAAAAAGCACGATACAAACAAAAACGAAGGCACTTTTACGAAAAGGTTTCTCTGAATGGTTCGACACTTATATTTATACTCGAAAAATAGGGGGCAATCTGATAGCAACTCGTTAGGAATTGCACCTTCTTTAAACAAATAAATGAATTAGAATAAACAAGGGAAAGAATGCATTTCCGTGAATTCGAGTTAATTCCACAAAAAATGCGGCACTTTTTTTCAACCACCACAGTACAGTGGATTCTTTTATATTTCATTCGAGTTTTTGTTAGGACAAACTTTTGTAAGGAAAGCTTTGTAACCATTTGAATGGCTGCATTATTAATAATATTAACATAATGTAAATATTATTTAATGAAATATTTTATTTTAGTGTCCGTTCGAAAAAAATGATCGCTTAAGAGAGGCGTACGTTAGGAGAGGTTTTACTGTACTTTTATTGATATGGTTTAATCGATATGTTCTATTCTTAAATGTGTAGCAGGTCCTATTAATTGTAAAAAGTGAAGAATTCAATCGAAATAAGACTTATTTAATTAGAAAAACAAAAAACAAATCAAAACAAGTAACAAATGATGTTTGTCAATTTTTACTAGAGAGTTTTTTTAAACTTTGCAAAGATGGTTAATTTTTTAAGCTCAGTTACTTTTGCAAGAAGTTTCTGGATTATCTAAACGCTTAATCTCTCTTGATTTCCCTCAACCTGGATTGCTCAAATCCAGTTAGCGTTTTGAATTTGTAGGCCTATTTTGCAATGCTACATTCACAACTCTTATCTTTTGCTAAACAATTGAAGACGAATATTTTCTAGTTTTTCATATTTAATTTTCATAAATTTTTAATTTCACCTAGTTTAATAAATTTCTTTGCGTTCATTTCTTAAATGAAATTGAATCTTTATTTAACTTACAGTTACGAAATGTTTAATGATAATGCTAATCGAACAACAAATTAACAAATTCTGTTTAATCTGTGCATGAGAGCTCGATTTGTTATCTTTATTTTACTTAATGAGTAGACAAAATAATAAAGTTAGGTTAGGCTTTTATTCTCAAAATATTAAAAGGGCAAATGTCATCATTCTGGCAAGTAACAACTTTGCATCTTCTTAAAAATTATTTTTTGAATATTTTCTTTCAAAGGTGCACTTATAAAAGCGCGAGTTATTTTACATTCTAAAAATAAAATAACGACATAGAACATAATTTTTCACACATGCTGCGAGTACAAGAAATATTTTTACGCTTATAAATGAAAGATTAAAATATAAAATATAAAAACAACCCAAAAAAGTTTTCTGCGTAAAAGAATAATTTATAAACAAGTATTAATAATTTGCTGTTGCAGAAATAATGCAAGATGCCTGAGTCTACTTTTTCTAATTATTTCACTTTGTACATCAAGCTCCAAAGTTAATGGTTTTTATGAGTTTTCTTCGTAAAAGTTTGACCATAAACATAAGAAAGATAAAGTGCCGTTATTTTCCATCTAAAAGAATATAAAAGCTACGGTCACGAATGTAAAGTGAGAAGATACAATAGCAGTCAAGATAGAGTGGACTTTGAGAAGGATGTCCATTTCTCTATTGTTAATGGGCGATGCCTGTTCACCAATGAAATTCGAGTCAATAGAAAGTTTATAACATATTTAGGAAAAATTTCAATTGAACCAAAAAAATAATTAACGTTTAAACAACGAATTATCAGTTAAAATGATGTATCAACGAGATCTAACGAGAACAGAATTCGTTTCCCATTTGAAAATTTTGATTTTATTATTTTATCATTCAATTTAACAAATTCATTTTTATTGTCTTATGGCATGTACAGCTCCCAACAGAAAGTTTTGTATCATATCGAGAAATGATGCATGATTGATAAATAAAAACGAACAAAAAGCAGATAAACGAAGAGGAAAAAATAGAAAGTTTAATTTTTGTTTCAAAAAATATTAAATCTTTAATAAGGCAGTTTCATTCAAAAAGCATATTTTCATTTAATGTCTTAATGTAACGTTTAACCCATTTTTCGACTGTTCTCGGATCACATAAAAAATCGCAAGCGATTTCGTTGTAACTCATTCCCATGTGGTGAAATAAAACAAATTTGAATCGTTTTTTTCTTTCGATGTTAAGGGCATTTTATTCTGATTTAAACTCGATATGTGAAATAAAGTTTAAATATTTCCCTTGTTTTAAAACTTGAATTATCATTTCTTTTGTGCGATAAATGTTTCAAACGAAGGATAAGATACAAAACTTTCTGTCGGGAGCTGTATGTAAGTATAAGTTTTTCAGCATTAAAATATATTCAAAGAAATATTAAGTTTATAAAGAAAATGCGCTATTTGTCTAATTATTTGAAAACGTGGCAGTGAAGAAAACATGATATGTAATAGCTACTTGCAGAATGTTTAGCTATCAAATTCATATAAAGACGTTATAATTGACGTGAATTATGTGAAAAAATTTACAGGCTCTGTAGATTGTTGTGCAAGTTTATAGTTTAAAATATTATGCATGTAAAACTAATAACCATTAATGGCAAGTGAAAATAAGATTCAAATTGACTTCAAAGAGAAAATGCTATTATCTAAATAAAATTCAATGAAGCAAAGCCTATTTTTGGTGCAAAAAAGATTTTAAAAATTATTACTTTAGGCAATGACTTGAAATTTTGATAAAATTGATTTGTTTCGAAGTTTCGGGTCAAAAGAATCATTTTTGTATCAAAGTGTGAACGTTTGATAAAAAAGAAAATCCGAATAGAAACAAAAATACAGCTTTTGCTGAATCTCGATTTATTTTCATGTCATTCATGTGTTGTTTACTTTCTCGATGTCTGCGTAAATAACTGCTGAAAAAAAATTTGTGACATCGACAAATTATATTTGTTTTGTTGTAAATCACATCAGCTAACAAAATCGACATAAACATATCTCGATTTGGCTAGTTCTTTCATCCGCATGAAAAGCTCATATGATTCCTTTTAAATTTTGAAAATTTTGAATAAAATTCCAATTTTTCTCATTATTTGAGAAACCAAATAACTTTTTTTTTGCTTAAAATGTTATATATTAAACAAAAGCCTTTCTTAAAAATAGCTTCTTAAATCGCTTATTTAGACAAAAACTTCAACTAAGTTTAAACAAAATGAAATGATTCTTTACATAAAAGCCATAATAGCCAAATTTTCACGAGAATGGTTAGAAGAATTGTTTAAATTCGAAAGTGCGATTGGGTTAAAAAAAAATCTGTTAACTAAAACTTTTTGAACTCTGGTTATCAAGAAAATTCATTCATTTTTGATTATTGTTTTCAAAATGAATTTGAATTGCTTAACAAGATCTTTTAAATGCTTATTTTGCTTCTATTAACGCTATTATATTTGCTTGATCTTATTTTCTATGCATTCTTTTAGCTTGTTGAAAACATAAGAATCCAATTTTATGAAATTATTACGATTCGTTATAAATCCAAACAAAAATTTACTTTTAAATTTCAAATCGACATTCATTTTTTAATGAAACCAATTAGAACATTATATTTTTAAAATGATGCAAGCTTTGAGAATAAAGCTTTCCGTGAATTTATTAAATCATATGAAATGTTTCTCATGCAAATTAAAAGAAAATAAACTGTGTTTGCAAGTAAACAGATTTATAATCGATTAAATTTATATTGCGTTTAAATATCACGTTTGCACGAAAAATTCTCTTTGAAATGACGTTAATTTGTTAAAACATTTTTGATGGCGGCCAAGTGTGGAGTGAAACTAATCAAATTAAATTTCTGCTTTAAATATCAAGTAAAATTTAAAAAGTTCTGAATTTAATTAAATAAAAATAGTAACGATTCTTGAGAATTTTACTAGTAGCTAGTGAATTTTCAAATTCAAAGCGATAAGTTAAAAGAGAAAAAGTTATTTTACTTAATTTATCTTGTAACTCAGCAATAAGTAACTTCAAATATGGGCGACAAAAAATGTCAAAAAATTCTTCTTTAGCAGATGCTTTTGCTCCCCAAGGAAAATGTTGCTTTTTTATTTGCTGTCTTTATTTTATGATCTTACTTAAATAAGATCTTTCAACCAGCAAGATGTGTGAAAAGGAGAGGAAGCAAACTGAGAACGTTTTTTGTTTAAAATATGAACGTGAAATAAAAGCAGAATATAAGATTTTCGTGAAGTTTACAAGATTTGACTCGCAAATGAATAAATTCGAAAAGTGCTTTTAGATTTTATCTTAGTATAAACTGAAAACAACTTTTGATGCGGCTTTCAAAAAGAACATTTTTAATAAATAATTTAAGAATTTCAAATAAAATTAGATTAAAATACATACAAGCTTCTTATAAATTTGCTGCATTATGACAGAATCATAAATGAAAAGTTTCTTTAGAGAATTCAATTTAAAAAAGTTTACTTTTCGAACTTGATTTTCGTATAAAGCAAACAAAATTTTAAGCATGTCAAGTTTCGCTTTGGCTTGATCAAAATGTTTGTCTTTCTAAATATCATATTAGTTTTACCTAATCAAACCTATGAAACAAAATTTTACATCTTCTTAAAAATAAAATACTTTTGTGCCTAATTCAGATCACAATTAAACTTGGCTTGAAGGTAAAACTTATGTGTGTTATAAGAATGAATCTCATCAGAGGTGAGAATTTTGCGCATGAAGCAAGTTATTCGTGTGCAAACTTTAACATTAAGTCTTCGGTGAAAAGTTTTGTTTTTTCAATTTCGAACCTGAATCTCAGCCGGTTTTTATTCGAATTTTTTCAAATGATAAAGTTTTTTATATACTAGATATTAATATGTTTATCTCTCTTGATATTCATATAAAGACTTTAAAAGTAATTTTTCAGCACAGCATTATCAGACGTCTATCATAAGTAAGCAGTTGAATAGAACTTTGATTAAAACAAATCTGATAAAAATCATTTCAGATTTCTGCAGCAATCGAAAAAAACAATTTTTTGCCATAAACCAAATGCTGAAGCTTATTTGCATTTGCTTTACACGCTAATAATTTGCTTCACGCTCAAAATTCGCATAACGCTGGTAATTCTTTAAACAAAATTTTTTAAATCGCCCCTCCCCTTACCGCCAATTTCAAAGTGCTTCATTACCATCTCTTAACACTATCGTTCCAACTTCAACTTCGCTGGTCTTAAAAACACTCTTCGTTGAATCAAGCGTTTCATTAAATTTTGTACATTTTCGCAAATTATTTATGTTTAATATTTTAAATTAAATTCTAAATAAATTTCGCTTACTTTATTACTTTAATTATTTCCATTCATTAAAATTACCTACATTCTACCCTTCGAAACTACCGTTGTTGCAACTCCATACGATTAGCACAAATCGAAATATTGGTATTCTATTATCATTTGCTTACTATGCATATCTCTGATATAAATATTCAGGCAAATGAAGTTCCAAGAAACTTTTTCCAAAAATAACAAAATATGAGAGCGCGATTAAAAGGGATCAAGTTTTTCTGTACTAAGAACTCATCTCATATCTGTACTTTGTTTGAATCTGAATGATGAATAGAGATGAAAATATTAATATCTTGCATTTATAATTCAAACAAATCGCATAAAAACCGGCTAAGATTTCGGCTGGCAATAGAAAAAAACAAAACTTTTCACCAAAAACTTAATGTTAAAGTTTGCACGCGAATAACTTGCTTTATGCGCAAAGTGTGTGCTATGATGGGCAATTCTTAGTGAACACACTAAGTTCCACTTACATACTAAATTTAATAGAAATCGAGATTGGGCTCAAAAGTACTTTGCTTGTTAGAACTTTTTCATACATTTGATTGTTTACATAATTTGCATAAAAAATAGTAATAATAGTGAGTTTTCTTCACATTTGTGTGTGAATTTTGCATTACCGTGATTTGCTTGAGCTTAGAATTACAGATGTGATGAAATAAGAGAAATGAATGGTCAAGAAAGCAAATTTAATATAATTGAATTTGTGATAAACAAATAAAATTTCTTTTGTTAAGCTCTTCTAACACATAATCCAAATGGGAAAATCACATAATTCCGTAGATAGAAATTTTTATGACTATTTTAGCTCTAGAACAAAGCGTTCGAGTGAAATTTTTCATTCTAAGAGATTTTTTATTTAATTTCTAACATCGTTATCATTGTAACTAAGTTCACAATCATAAACAAAATTGTGTTCTTTTATTGATAAATGTAATGCCCGAAAAACAAAAAACTTTATGTAAATAGTGAAACCATAATATCATTGTGCGCAAGTTAAGAAAGTGAAACGATTCATACAAGAATAAGCTTTTAAATTCTCAATGCGAATTGTTTATTAATTTTATATTATTAAATGTTTAGATAGATCAGTAACTTTAGGTCTATTGTATCTTCATTATATCAATTATTTTCATTATTTGTATAGTCTTCATTATTTTTATTGTTAGTTCAAAGTTCACTGATATTTTTAACTAAAGTTGTATTTAGGTTAAAGTTTCGAATAAAGCAATGTGAGCAGAGAGAGTGACGAGAAAAAGAAAAACTTTATGTGCTTTTCAATCAAGAATAAAGCGAAGCAAAGAAAATCGAGAAAGAGAATTTTTTGAAAGTGTCAAAGAAGAAAATAACTTGAGCAAATTTACAGTTTCTAACAAAGAAAAACGGTTGGACACTATGATTTTCACATCTATGCATGTGTTGAAAGCTTTCAAAAATTTATCAATTTATTCACAAAGTTTCACTGCGTTTGAGATTTCAACAAAAACCAACACATTCAAGCACTGCGTGCATGACGCTGTATGAAGAGTTTTGCCAATGTATCTGCTATGGAGCGAGAATTTTTTATTAAATTTTCGAGAATATTTACACTAATCATTTTCGACAGTATTTGCTTAGAGAATATTTTGGAGGAAATCGAATTCACTTTTCTATCCTTTTTCTCTTGTTCACTACATTCAAAATAAATGCTTTCAAGACAAGAACACATTCATTCGCGTCTATACAATCAAATTCAATCGAAAGCATACACTTGTTAATAAAAAAAGGAATGTAGAGTGATGAGAAAGCGAGAGAGTGATAGAGAGTCAAATCGTACAATTGAAATGCAAAAAAATCGTATTTCACTCGAAAAGAAACGAGCACAAAATCCGAAGACAACATTCGATTTGGAAAACAGTTCTGCATTTATATTTGCAATACTTTTCTTATTTAAGTTTTAAAAATTCTGCTTTTCTTCACAAAAAATGATTATATTTCGATTGAAGAAAAGTTTTAACAATCTTCACTCTGCTTATTTTGTTGTTTTAGGCGAAATTTTTACTTTTTTTCGCGAACAAGCTCCAATTTAAAATGTTCAAAAGAAGATTCTTAAAATAAAAATAAATTGAAGAGAGTTCGTAGTGAAAAGTTGATAAGCGATTCGTATGAAATAGAGCGAATTGAAAATTTGAATCGAGTTCACAAAAGTTGGCTCGATAAAAACAGCGCTAGTGCAAATTGAATTTTCTTAAATAACAAAACTTTATAAACTGATTGTAGAGAGATGCGAAATGCAAAGCAGCATTATGAGATAAAAATTCATTACGTTCTAAAATAATTTTAAAAATTTTAATTTAAAATTGTGAACATACCTTTGCTTAAAGTGGTGAACTTTTGAAGAGATGATTAAGGTAAGCGAGAGTCACGATCAAAGTGAATTTTTAATTTCAATAAAAGCGAATTAAAAAAGTTAATCAACATTTTTAAAAGTCTCAAAACCAAATTAATTGATTTATTACTTTAAAAAAATCATCAGCTTCTGAATGAAAAACGAAGTCCACCTTTGTTAACAAATGCTCGAATTCAACGCGAACACATTTCTCGTTTTAGTAATTGATTTCCGAACACAACATATTCAATCATCTCTCACTGTTGCAATCTCAATGAATGCAATGTCACTTGTGCAATGTTCACCAATGTTCTACTGAATAAATAGGTATTATAGATAAATTCATTTATTTACGAATCTAGCGAAAAGTATTGTAAAAATAAAAAGCGAGAAAGAAACGCACTTTCAATGCTTAGAATACAAAACGATTTCTGTTCATTACTATTCATCGAGGCACTTGTTACACTTGAGCTAACTCACTCTACATACACTGTCTGGTATCGATGGACTTTGATTTAATGTAGAATATTCATTGCATTTTGCATTTGAATGCAACTGTTTGTGAGTGAATCACTTCAAACCAAAGCTCAAGGAGAATTTAGTATTTATGATAAACTAAAGCTTTGAAACGAAAAATGCAACAAAAAATGTGAATTGAGAGGTAGTGACCAAAAGTGACTAAAAACACGGAATGTACTCATTTTAAATTGTTTAATCTATTCAATTGTATCTGTG
>NCKU01004870.1:0-11286 GCA_003675995.1 Dinothrombium tinctorium
TCACCTTCATTCGAAAATACTGAAAGCTGTTTGTTTAAACAAAATTGATAACTGTGCTTGATTTAACTTTTAAATGCTTTTAATTTTGTCGCGAACCTGTTTCAGAGTGATAAGACATTAAACGATCAATTCGGAACAAACATTCTTTCCGAAACTATACATATCATATGGGTAGGTACCACGCTTATACCTTTTCCGGTATGCTGAAGTTTTAAATTGTTTTGACTTTTCATATATAATAAACTCTTTAGAAAATTAATTGACGTTCATTATACGTGTAAATTAATTTTCTTAGGAGATTTTTATATATGAAAAGTCAAAACAATTTACGTTATTTTCATACTAACCAACTTCTTTTTGTTTTTGTTTTTTTATATTTGTACAAGCCGAATTGAATTCTTAAGATGCTTATTTAAAGTAGAAAATAATTTTTTTTTCATTTTCTGATTTTATAAACACTTTCTATGCTTTTTTTAGTTCAGCAATCTTCAAAAATAACAAACAAAATTTTTGATTCAAAATAAGATTTAATCGTAAATATAATCGAAAACTAATCACCATATATCATATACACATTGTATTATGGTTGTTTTTTATCCATTCAATTCTCAATGCAATATAAATTCATTCATTCACAACATGATTTTGGTTATCCTGTATGATCAGACTTTAAAAACATTGTAAATCTATTTTAATGAAAATCAATGCGGAAATTCAAGTGAAATAAATTGGCGAAATATTTTAGAGTGAACAAAGTTCATCGATTTCTTATGAAGATTTATCGAGAGGCTGACAATAAGGACGATCGATAATCGGAAATGAAAAGAAAATGAATATAAATGAATTGATAAGTGAAAATGAGCTCTAAAGTCAATAAATTTCTCATGGGCTACTTTTTTTTAGTATAGAATTGTAAAACGGACATTTTACGCGTGATCTATAAAAGCAAAGTTGCTTCAAATGCTACACATCTGCAAAGCATTCTTTCACAAGCTTAACTAGTAAATCTTTAAAGCCTATTTACTACAAAGGCAAACAATTGTTTGCAATTATTAAAAAAAGTCCTAAAAAATTTTACTTTCACATTTGTCTATTTTCTAACTTGAATTGTCGCGTTTCTAAGAATCAGATTGTCAATTGAAAATTGATTATTTAACTCGTTGTAATCAATAAAAATTCATTTTAATACAAAAATTCAAATTAAAATATTAAAAATTCTAGATAACAGAGTGAATTTGGATTTTTTGAAAATTTTTATTTAAAGTAGTGAATGAGTAAAACATTGCATAATAAAGTAAAATTCATTAAAATTTTTTTAAGGAAAAGTTGCGAAACTCATTTTGACGCTTCTTTCTTTTGTAATTAATCAATTTGCTACTTTTTAATTGATTTTATAATTAACGCAAGCTTTTGCTATGAGCATTTCTGTCAAAAAAGTTTTGTGAAATTGTTACTTAATTTTTTAATTAAGAAAATGGATTTTAACTAAAGATTTGTTCTATGAAAAAACGATCGAACTTTAAGTCTAATGCATCAATGGATATATACAGTTTCGATGAAATTTTAACTCAATAATGTGAGTTTTATTGAAATAGATTACATTAAACAAAATATGATAGAACAATTAAGAAATTAAAATTACGTTTCAAGTTAGTTGTTTTCGCAACGAAAAATTCAATTTAAAAATTATAGAAAACAATCTCTAACTATCAATTAAATAGCTCGCATTGATTACATCAAAGATAAAACTGTCTGCCCAAATTGCCCGAAAACATGTTTAAAATATAATGAAAATATAATTCATACTTAAAAATATTTAAAGAAAACTAACATCTTTTAAATATAATTCAACAACATGTTGTTGGTGTAAAGAAAACAATTTAACGCAAATTTATTTTTCGTTTCAGAAAACAGAAAAATACAAATTAGTGTAATTTAGCAACATGAATTTATATTTATTATTGTGTCATAACGTTTTGAATACAAGTTAATTAAAAACAAATATATCGTTAAAATGATTTCAGTGCATTAACGGATTTTGTGAATTTCCTTTGCTTAAAACTCGCATCAATATCACTCTTTAAATCAATTACATTACAGATTAATAAAATTGAGTTAGTTTATTACTCTCTACTCATAATTTCACTCATACAGATTCAAACTTATTTTCAAACATTCATGTTCAAATTTAATTTTAATAAACATGAAAGAATAATATCTATCCAAACCTTAATAATATCTTAATAATCTTAATATCTTTAACCCTTATTTAAAAAATTTTGTCCACTCTTTTTAAAACTTTTTTGCTTATTTTCAAATAGATTTTAACAATTTTTTAAAATCTTTCCCTAGATTTTATGTGCATTCAGTCTCTCTTTGAATTAAACAAAAAGAATTAACTACTTAGTGATCGAGGATACAAGCAAAGTTTTCATTTTTGAAATTAAAATCAAAATTGTTTTTTATGAGTTTTTGAACTTTATGGTTTTTAACATTGGTTTTCCATAGGATGGACAAAATTTTTTGAAAGCATCTGACATTTTTATCGATAATTTTTATCGAAAAATACTTTTTGATGAAAACAAATAAGAGAGTGAAAGTGGAGACTAAATTTGCGATTGAGCTCATCTTGAAATGATCACCACTGCACGCGCGAGACCGCAATAATTTTTTGTGCAAGTTCAGTTTGGACATTTTTTAAGTCGGAAACTCTTCTGTGTTTAGATTAACAGTTTTTTAATAATTTTTGCGAAAAAGGCAAATTATTATGCTTACACTTAAGCAATTGACAAGTTTCGGGTGGCACTCCGTCCATCATCAGGTCATTTTTGGAAGTGAGAAGTGCGAACAAATTTTCAAGAAAGTGGCAGAAAACTTTTATGAAGGACCACATGTTTCTTGTAATGCAAAAGTCGGAACTTTGTTTATTTACAATAGTCATTTAAATTTTCTCCCTATTTACGATAAACCATTTAAATGATTATTGAAAGTAAACAAAGTTCCGGCACATGCTGTTAAGCATAATTGCCTTTTTCGCAAAAATTAATAAAAAATAATTTGGACATGTTTTATTGGAAAATCTTATTGAATGGTATTTACATTTAGTGTAATTAATGCGAATGAATCATTATTTTTTGCCTTTTGGTATTTATTTTATTGACTAAACAAGCTCTTTCTTTACAATTTATAGGCATGGGAATGATTGCCCACCTTTATCCTTGCGAAGAAGAACGATCAAACTCGATGGGACGGACTTTGGGAGGGGCCGCTGCCGGAGTTTTAAGTATTCTTTCATATTTTGTTCATTGTTGAGTAATCAGCAAGGTAAAAGAGACTGATTAAAGTAGCGCAAAGTATTGATAAAATGATTATTTCGAGTGTAAAGAAAAGGCTTCGTTAATATAGATCTTTATTGAACCTGAATATAGGCTTATTTGAAAACACTTTCAAGCACTCTGCGTACATTTACCCTTGAATTCTCTCCGAACATTCTCATGTTTAAACAGAACCATGAACAAAAGTTAATGAAAACAAATAAAAAAACATTCCTTTTCGCTTGTTAATTTATTTAAATTGCCAACTTTCAATACGATTTCGTCTTTACAAATTAAAATTTAAAATTAATACCCTGTTTAGAGAATGAAACACTGAAGTAAAATGTGATACATTTAAATAAAATACTGCAAAATGTAGCGCCTAACATAAAATACAAATATTCAAAATTCAAACGAACATATCGTTATTTCTAACTAATCACTGAAAATCTCTTTTCATACATTGAGCTGGCTTAGGGAAAAGTTGTTAAACACATAAAAACGCTCGAAATTATTTTCCCAATTATTGTTCAAAGTATTAAAAAGTAAAAATTAAAGAAATACTTACAACTTTGGCTTTCATTGCATTTACGTACATTATTAGACATTCTTTGATTAGCATTATGACTTTTGATTTAATAGATAGAAAATCTAGTTTCTTAAGTCAGTAACAGAAAAGTAAAAATAAATTAAAAATTAAGAAAAGAAAATTACAGTCTAAATATTCAAAAACAAATTTAGTGAATCGATAAATTAACAGAAACATGAAGCAAAATAAACATCACGTCTGAGAAATGATTAGGATACAGTTATCATGACAAAATAAGTTGTATTGAAGTAATTAAATAAGCAATTAGCCGTATCCTCTCTTCTTATCTTCGCTTAAATTGAACGAAAACAAAAAGCGCGTCAAGCATAAATTTTTTTAATTGCTTTTGAGTAAAAACAATGCTCATGGTGAAAGCGAAGGGCTATTGTAATTTCTTAAACTAATGAGTTTTTTATCATTTTCCGTTTAAATAGAGCTTACGATGTAAGCTTCTTGCATTAAATTGATAGCTGCAATTTTATCATTGCTACTCGTTCGCTCTCGAACGCGCTTTGATTGCTTCGCTTTTTTATCCTTTTTAACCAATGAACAGCATGTGTGATTTAAGAATTGAGAGAATTCATTTTCTTAGTTCTGTAATGACTTAAAAAGAAAGTCTAACTGATACCATTTTAGATAAGCTACAATCGTCATTATTTCTGGCATTAAGTTTTTAGATTCTCACAAAGAGAAAAATAACAAACGAGTGTTACAAATTAGATGAATAATTGCTTTTTTCTTTATTTGAAATGTTGAAAAAGATTGATTTTCTCATATTAACTTCACTTTTATCTGCTGCTTTCCACTCTTTCAAAAAAATTTCTTCTGAGTCTGAAAGCTTTATTTTCATCCTCGACTGTGGCTTTTTGATAATCGATAATGAAAATTTACTTAAATTTACATTTTAGATTTACCCACTTTTTCTTCACATAAGCGCTGAGTAAGATTGACTTTTTCTGCTTTTTTGGAGTGTTGATCAATTTTCGGCAAGAAAGTTTTTTGATACTTTGTTGAAATCATTCTCATATATTCTCGTATAAACAAGATAAATAGAAAAAAAAATGAAATAAAGTCTTACAAAATATAACGTTTACATTTCTGTTTTTATCAATGTTTTTATTGTACTACTACTGGAGACAGAAAAAAGTGCGATCGACAACAATTCACTAAGTTTAACGCAAATGGTGCATTATTTTAACTTATTTTGATGATTATATTCTAATTCAACATTACAATAAATGTGTAAATAAGATAAGAATAGAACTCACTTACATTTTTATCTGTTTCGATGATTTGAGGTCACAATTTTTGACCATTTACAGTTTTTCGTTCGATGGTTTTCTCTATTTACCATTTTTAAAACCATTTTTACAGCTAAACACTGTCATTACGCGAATTATATTGACAATTGATTCATTATTCGCACATATTTCGATGAATTTAATTTTTTTCGTATGCGACTGTGATATTAACACAAAAGTGAATTAAATAAAATACCACATTGAAAGCACGTTTTCGCTTAAATAAATCAAAATCATGCATGTCCAATGTGACGTTTTGTTCAATGCAGTGAAGTATTCTTTAAGTTGTAGGAAACTTTTTTCTGTCTCCGGTAGGATAGCAATAAAACTTAAATAAAATGATAATAAATTTTTCATTTTGTAGTATTCATAATTTTTCAAAAACAAAGCCATAGGTTTATAGTTAATTCTAAATATTCTGTTTCAAAATTTTTTGCAAAGTAAGAAAATTTATTGAAAGTTCTTTTTGTTTATTTAAAAATTCAGATTAAGCTTTATAAGGTTTATATAGCTATAGCAAACAAAAATCTTAATTTATTAATTTACAACATTAAAACTTAAAAGTTTTTTGAATTTTGTTATTTTTATGAGCTGAGATTTAAAAGCCCTTTCTTCGAAAAAATTTTATTTGTCGTAACGGTATGCAGTATTCATTTAATTTGAATATGTTTTAAAATTTCGAATAAAAAAGTTAAACAATCAATTTATTTACTAATATTGAATTTGTTTATTAGTAGGGCTGGTCAAATAGGTGATCACCTTTTTGTTAAGTTAACATTGTAGTTGAATTCTATATTGAAAAACGAGTAAAATTATACCAAAATTTTGCGATTCTGAAGATGTCAATATCACCTAAAAACACCTATTTAAGGTATAAATCATCTAAATTCGCCTAAATCAAACAATTTCACCTACTTTCACTTATTTAATATTTTAAAAGCTATTGAAATTATAAAGAGAGAAAAAAATTTCATTTATCAATGTATCAGAAATAGAATAACTATAAAATATGAAAATTTGAAGTAAAAGCGGTTTCTCTGGTGTTATTGTAAAAAATCAATCAAAATCAATTTGAAAATTTGTTCGAAGTATTGAGAAAAAAGAAATTGCCTTCAGTAGCAGCGTTCATTTCAGTTCATAAATCAATTCTTCGAGAAAATCTTGTCTTTTTAAACGAAAATCTTGAAAGATTTAAGATAATAAATTATAAATTTTTGTCTCGATAATTTAGTTAAAAGGATTTAACAACTTTGATTTTTGAGTTCACCTATTCCATCACCTATTTTGCTTCTTTTTTATCGCCTGAAAATCACCTATTTAACCAGCTCTAGTTATTAGATTCGGCTGCTTTTCTTTGCTAAACTTTTTAAATTCATTAAAAATGCAAGATGTTTAGAAATTTAAAATGCTGAAACTTGAGTATTTTTAAAAAGTTTTCCTGCATTTTAAGGTTCATTTATATTCATAAGAAAATAAATAGATGTTGAGTTTGCCAACTTCTATGTGCAGTGATTTAGGATAAGAAACATACAAACTTAAGCAGATGAAAACATTGAACAAAGTAAAAATCAATATTTGAAATTTATATTCAATTTTATGCTTTTTTGAATGATTTGAAAAGAAAACTGATACAAAAACTTTACCAAAACTTCAAGCGACTCTTCAAAAATGAGAACATTTGATCTCATATTTACATTGTATAAACAAGTACTTTCATCTTGCATTGACGTTGCATTACATTGCAAAGCAACGATTGCGTTCCTAATCTATATTGCTTTGAAGATTATTCGTCGCACAAGATTTGTATTTATCATTTATTATTTATTATTTTTAAAGAAACAGTTCTTTCGTATACTGTTATGTAAAAAATAATTTTTTTAATTAAAAACAGTAGGCTACCCATTTGGAGGACTTATGTATGGATTTTTCAACAAATGGATGCCATTTTTGATCCTTTCTGTATGCATACTCCTACTTATTAGTAAGTATCATGCTTATGACTTTAAAGTTAAAATAGAATACTTTATTTTCGTACTTCTATTAAATGCTTAAGCATCAATTCAGGATTTTTGGGAGCTTTCAAATATTTATAAATGCTGTTCTATTCTTCTCCACTCATTAAGCATGACTAGAACATGAATTTTGATTTATTTTTATCTATCTAGTGACACAAATAATCGTTTATAATTGGAAACTCTCTTTGGACCTTTCTTCAGTGGACACACCGTTTAGAACATTGATATCAGACACAAGCGTTTTGCTTTCTGTCGGTAAATTATAATAATTTTTTGTTTTTCTAAAACAAAACGTTTTTCATAATTCATATTTATTATCTTAAAAAACTAATCTTAATTTACATATTCCATAGAAATAAAAAATCTTTTTTATTTTTATTTATTTTTTAACAAAAAGAATTTGTTTTAAAAATAATTTCGTTAGATTTTCTATTCATAAATTCATAAAATGTACTTGAGGAGAAATTTTTGATTATGATTTATCGTTAGAGTTTTTTCTATCAATAATATGTAACATCATCGGTGGTATGAATCAAAAAGTCAGATAATAAACAAGCCTTTTTAATATTTCTAATTTAAAAATTTTTGTGTTGATAGGGTATTTAGTTAACGTTAGAAGGATGAATTTTTAGGTTCTTTAGTTGAATATTCGTTCCCTTTCACTCTACAATTATAATTTAATTCACTTTCTTTTGTTAAGCTTCTTTTTCTTGAATTTAGACTTTATCATAATTTTGAAATTATTTGGCTAATTCATTTGTTGAAATAAACGATCACACATTTTTATCATCATGTATTTATCACACTTATCATTTATAAGTTCAATTTTTTTATTTTTCATTTTTTATTTTTAGTTCATCGATTATCAATATTTTTCTTTTAGGAGCCATTTTCGTCTCGACATTAGTAACGGCTATTCTTGAGCCTTGTCTTCCTGTTTGGCTTATCGATCGCGTTAATCCTCCAAAATGGCAGTTAGGTTTGTTTATTATCGTATCTTCTCAAATTTTTAAGTAATTTGTTCCATAAATTAACTAAATGTGCATAAAAATGAGCTTTGGTTTTTTTTTTTACTTTTTTGCATTTAACACTTTTTATTTTGTTTTATCTTCATTAAAAATAATATAATATAATAATTAACAAAAAGTTTCGTAAAATTTATTTGTCAATTTAAAAAAATTTTGATAAAGATTTCACGGGTCACAAATTCGTATTTTCAAATTTGTATTTTTAATATAAATTTATGAACAAAATACAATCATTAGTTAGATATAATTAAGCATGTCTAATTTCAGAGTCGGTTAATCCAATTTGTGTTTCAAACGAAGCTAAATATTAATTTATTTTTACTTACTTTGTTAGTTTTTTTTTTTTTTACTAATTATTATTATACGTAATGGAGATTTTTTTTACAATATGAAAAATTGTTAATCTAACTAACTATGAAAAGTCTCGAAGCAATCGCTTCATTTTTTCAAAACTAAAGTAGCAAACCAAAACTTCTCGATATCGATTGCCTAAATCATATTCTACAAGATCTTTTTATTACATAGCTAAAATTTATTTTATGTTGTTCAGAAAAGAGACATTTTTGAATTTCTTTGTCTTTTAAAAAAGTTATGAGCTAATAAATTAATTGATCGGTTGATTGATTATAAAATGAAAAAAAAAACAACTGAAATGTGAAGTTGTATCAATAAAATTAGAGGCTTGTGATTCATTTTGAGTTTGAGAAAAAGGGCAATGCCAAAGTTATAATTTACCTCTTATTATGTAAATGATTGCACTTGATATGTGTTACTTTTTTATTAAATAAAATATAATATAAAAAATAATTTTATGGTAAATATTGTCAATTGATATTTACGGAATGAATTTTAAAATTAATCACACATTATGCACATGATTTAACGATAATTTTATTAAATTTTCAGTACTTTCAATAGCTTTTAATAGAAGAAACTACATTGAATCTTGAAAAAAGCAACCAACTCATTCAACGCAATGCTTCAAATATTCAACTTGAAATGTTTTTATTTTTCAGGCACAGTTTTTATTCCTGATAGTATCGGTTACTTATTGGGGACAAACTTCTGTGGACAACTAACGAATATTGCATCTCCTTATAAAAGGTACAAATTAAATAGAATTTTATCTTTATTACATTTAACATGATATTTTAGAAAAATAAAAAATTAATAAATGAGTAGTTGAGAGATGAATAAAAATTAGCAACAACTTCTTCGTATTGAAGAACAAAATTTTTCCTCGGTGTGAGTAGAAAATAAAAAAAGCTTTCATGAAATCACTTATATTAAAAGCTTGTCATTCAATATTTCAAGTAAAAATATTTTTCTATCTTTTCGTTTTAGTTCAATTTCATGATACTTACATAATAATCTCAAAATGGAGCACACAGTTCTAAAATTTTTACTTATTATTATAACAAGCAAAGCTTTCATACAAATGAGAATGAAAGCAAGTGCGTCGACATATATTGATTAGATTTGTCTAATGTGAAAGCGACTTAAAATTCTCACTAAGAATATATAGAAAAACATGTCTGCTGCATTAACGCAATAACTCAATTTTGAATGGGCTTCAGCGTTCAAATCATGTTTTCATATAAAGTTAATCTGACCAATATCAGTCCAAGCATTCATAATAAGCGGCTTTAGCATTTATCCATATGAAAGAGATCAAAATGGCGCAATAATAAAATTGGGCTTCATCAAGAAATCTTATATTAAAATGAATAAGAAAATCTGACAAACTATCGACTTCAGAAAAAGTGCGCTTTATCATTTCGTATACTTGAGGCACATATCAAATTACAAAGGTTTCAGATGGAGTAATAGATTACGGACACATCAAATGCATTAATGATAGTTTCTATTATCGCGATAAAAATTTATTCGTGTGCGATTTAATTTATAGGTTGATTAATTCATTTAGGAGTGTGAAAATAAATATAAGTTAAAATAAATGAAGTTTATACAGCCGATAACTAATGTGTAAAATGTTAGTAAAAGAAACAACCATCATCGTTTCAAAAAGCCATTTTTTGTTCGTTTGCTTTCAGAATTCCTGTTCGCTGTTGCATGCTTTCCTCTACAGTAAAAATTGATTGCTCTGATAGATAATCAATCTTTTTTGAATAAACACAAAATAAATATCAAGTGCGAACTAATTTGAGTAGCGAGTTTTAGTAAATTTTTAAATTCATCCTTATCACTCGTAATCTAAGCCTACGGCTATCTAAATTTGTGTCAAAAATAATTTTGATTTCTTTTTCGCAAACACAATCATGGAAAAGTTATGAATTTCAGTTCTTATAAAAGATTTCGAGGGTGAAAAATAAATGCTAACTGATAAAATTTAATAGAAAATAAATATGAAAATCAAAACATCTTTTTTGCTCAAGCATTTTTAAGTAATTGAATAAATGATTTTTTGTAGATGGTTCATCACATTGACTTCATTGGTTGTAGTCGGAATTTGTGCTATGTTTGTAAGTATTAGTTTCATTAAAAACATTATTATGTGTTCATAACTTTTAATTGAATTAAGTGTTTTGATGCTTATTATACCTTACTACCTGTTCAGAAAATAATTGTCCCTTTTTTAAGAAGTAATAGCTTTTGATCGCTTTTTCGTATTCGAATGGTTCTTTTACAACATTTAAGAACAAATATTTTTGTTTAATTTTTTTAATTGACATCATGAATAAAAAACAACAGTTTTAGGGCAACAAGGGTGCAAAAAAGTGAAATGATATTTCCATAAATTATTGCTTGAGTGAGAACGTGGATTTATATTGTTATATTTTGAACATAAGCATTAATTTGATTAAAGTTAATGCATCTAAACTTAAGTAAAATAATGAATAAAACTTAAGTTGTCATTATTGAAGGTGGAAATACAGTTTCTGAAAAAATGTTTGTGCCGGATCAATTATTTTATCATTTATAAACTCATCAATTTCGACCAAGGTTTGCGACAAAATTTAATTGCATTAAAAATAAAATTCAACACAATTATCGTTTGTGTTTAAATAAACAGCTTTC
>NCKU01004871.1:0-11284 GCA_003675995.1 Dinothrombium tinctorium
TTATTACGCAATAAGTTTGATGCAAAGAAAGATGATAAAGAATAAAGTTATGCGAAGATGAGAAGTTTAGACTGAAGATAGAGTAAAATTTGTTTATTCTTCAATTTAAGCGAATTTAAAATTTCAATTTTGAAAATGAGTATCTTTCTGATTCGCTTCTTGCAATAAATGAAATGCTAGAACTTGAGCGATAAGAAAAACACGCGTTACGAATTTCAAAGCTAAAAAGCATTCTTAGGTTTTAATTTTTAAGCAGCTAATTTTTGTCTTTTTAAAAATACAATTTTTCCAATTTTTTTTCACGCTTTTGTTTACGATCGACAATCGAGCGAAATTCAAACTCTGCTAACGAGAGCGTAAGTCGATATAAATTTCAACCTCGTTTGTCATTATTTTCTACCGTAACTAAACCATAAACCGATTTTCTTGAGGATTTTGGAAAAATTTACAAAAAACGTGAAATATTTTTTTTTATTCAGCGCACTGATGCATTTAAACATTTACTGAATCTTCTTTAAGTATTTATTGAGGGAGTCTGAAAAACAAAAGATGAGAGCGAATCGCCATTTTCTATTCGTTTGCATAAATTTCAACTCGTATTCGAATTGACTTAAAGCAAAAGCAAAAATGATCATAAATCTTAAGCAATAAACTGAAAGCAGTTTTTGAAAGTAGAAAGCGCAAAACAAACTTCAAAATAGGAAAAGACAATTTTCACTTTTCGAAAATAAAATCGATTCAGAAGCGAATAGAAAGTATTGCACAATCGATTAAAAAAAGAATCAAAGTGACAACGAAAAATGATTTATTGTCTTTCGCTTTTTTGTAGGTTTAAAAAATTTATAATCAAATTTTGAATTTCTTTTTCGCTATTATTGAGCAATGAAAAGAAGTGAATTGCTTAACTTTTCATATGAAGTTAGCAAATCGAATCAAATCCGAAAATCATTCATAAAAAAATGAGATGAGTGGCGAAACGAGAGTTAATTGCGTTTAAGATAAAAGTTTCACATTACTTTTGTAATCAAATTTAAGTATTGAGCCAACGAAGCATAAAAACTGCAATCGATTTGTCATTTCTACCATTTGATAATTAGTCAAAAAGAATGAAGACAATGGAGACATTAGCTAGCTGAGCCTCGAGGGTAATGCATTTTCAACTACAACAGCGAAACACAATTTGTCGTCAAAAATTGATTTTCAGTGTGCTTTTGTTCCTTACAAACATTTGTAAAATGGCTCGTATTTCGCAGCTTGCAAAACTTGGGAAATAAATTTTAACTACAAATAAAGTTTACAAATTTATTAACTATTTTAAAATGATTTAAGATAAAGCGATAAATTAGGTGAAATTAGAAGAGTAGAGAGAAAGAAAGAAGTGATATGAAGATTATCTCAAATGCGATGAGTTTGGAATTAAATTTTGACGAGAGAAGAAGCGCTTTATTGCCTTCATAATATGCTCAGACTTATAAAAAGCAAACTCTTGTCAAATATTATCTATTCTTATATGGTTCTTCATTGAAATGCATCTATCGATCTCTAGTCAAAAGCGTTCTAGAACTCGCTTCCAAAGAATTATTTTGAATTTGTGAAGAAAAATGAAGAAATTCCAGTTTTCACTAAAAAAAAGGTCGATAACATATAATTGCAAAAATTTAAAATTTAAATTATAATCGAATTCATGAGACACATCGAGGACTTCCTATCATAAAGTAATTTCCTGTAAATACTCATTTTTTGCTTTCTGCACTTCTACATCGTTGAAACTCGTATTTTTGAAAAAGAGATTATAAACGCACATATTAACAAAATAATTGCTATGAATACTAGAAGCTAACTCTGTGAGCTACATTTAAAGTTAAAAAGCGAAAATAATAAGAAGAAGCGAGATTTCTAAAACAATGATTTTCAAATTTGGTTCGCACAGTTGCTTCTTTCGTAACTCTGAGCCATTTTTACTTTTTTTCACAAATGCAATTTGATTTTTACTTTTTCTTATTCAGAAACTATTTTCGAATAAACGTTTTAAGAAAAGAAGAAATGGAAAAGAAAATTTTTTGAAAAACAATTCTTAGAGCATGCAAAGAAGAAAAGAAAATTTATTTTCTTAAAAAAGAATCTTTCTGCTCGAGGAAAGAAGCGCAAAACTGCGAAAGTACCAAAGCATTTCTTTTGTTTCTGTGAAAATGAATAAATGTGCAAAATTTTATCATCAAAGCAGTGATGGCGTTCGAAGAATTCAGCGGTAAAACTTTATTGAAAAAAAAATCTCAATTACTTGATGAGAAGTTTTAGCATGATTCGGTGGCAAAATGCTAGCTGCTTTAGATAGATAATACACAAAGTAAGCAAAATGATTTATAGCCACATTTAAAAATATTTAATGAAAATTTTTGTTATTCAATTTTTTTAAGTCAATGTTAAAAAGCAAAGGCATTTTCTATATGCAAAAATAATTTCATTTAATTTTCCTTTCAGAAAAATTAAAATATATTAAAATGGAAAAAGATCAAAAGCAAGTAAAAGCTTTTATAATGAATTGCGATTTTATCATTTTTAATGAAACAATAAAATACAAAAAACAATGAGCAATATTGTTAGTGTTTCAAATGAAAATTGAAATAAAATAAAATAAAAAAAATTTCATTTGAAATAAATGTTAAATTCTAAAAGTATGTTGAGCTCTTTTCTGAAAAAAACTCACAAAATCAATTGAAAATGTGTACACAACAAAATTATTTTTCAAACAATTGTTCATTTACAAATCGCTTTCATGTTAAAAAAGACTTTGAAAAGATATGAAGAATATTTTTTGTATTTCGAACGACCGAACTCTATTGAGAACCATACTTTGACATTTTAAAAATTAAATTTCACTAATTGTCTCTGACATTTACTCTTTTCTTGTTACTCAAACTCAACACTTCTTTATTTTGAGCGCCATCGTTAAAAACGAGTGCTTAGGTTGCAGTTAGTAAGTCATTCTGCCTGTAACGTTTCGAATTCAAGTTATAAAGCGCAGATCAAGTCAGTTAAAGCGCTCATTTTCAGATAGATAAGTTTTGGAACCTGAATTTGAAGAAAAATGGCTTCATTTATTCGAAATTTACAAAATTTTTACTTAAGAAAACTCATTTGAAAATGAAAAAAAGTGATTTAAAAACTTTCTTAATTTTTTAAAAGTTAGACATTTAATTGTTAATTAAAAGCTTTTTTTATTTCTTTACTCAGTTTTTCTTAATTGGAAGACGAGCATATCATGCGTCCCGTAAAAATCTAGAATCACGTTAAATGCTGATAACTTTCTAGAAGTTGCTCAAATTTTTAAATTCTTTAACTAAATTAAAAATACACTATATGCTTAGTATACAATTAAAAACTCAAGTTAAATCATGTTTTTAAGCTTGTTTTTAAAATCGCAAAAATAATTATTAAGAATTTGTTTGGCAGGTGTTTTTAAAATTAGGCCTCGATGTTTTCATCAAGCTATAAAGAATTTTTGTTTAGGATTTTTTAATATTATCTTCTTAACATATCTTATACAAAAAGCTGGATTTGAAAAAATTTTACATAAAAATGTATAATTTATAGGTATTGATTTTTTTCAAAAAACTAGTCAAATGAAAAATGCMTCTGACTATGTTGCATTACTTTTTTATAATCTCCCCCATTTGATTATCTTATTATTGGAGTTCTTGATGACTTCCAAAATGGATGAATTATGAGTAATGAAATAATACATATTCATTGTGGTGTTAGATTTTGATGTTCTCGCATGTAACGAATCAAGTATTTTAAAATTCTCATTTGCTTCATTTTCACTATTAAAAAGAATTTTGAGGTTCATTTCACGCTCTGACCACTTATTTTCGGTTTTATTTTNAATATATTCTCAATTAATAAACCATGGACTATAATATTTAAACAAATTTCTTAGTTTTAACATGTTGAATATGTTTGTAATTTCAAATTTCTATCAGCAGCGCATGTTTTCAAATGAAATTGGCCAATGCAAATTTAAAGACATTTTTCAATTAAATTATAGATTCAATAATTTTGTTACGACAAATATGAAAAAAAAGATTCACGTATTGATGAAGAAGCTTGCTTAATCATAAGTATATCAAAACATTAAATTTAATTTTTGGGTGCACAGAATACATCAATTTAAAAAAATTCTAGATTTTTACGGGACGCATGTTAATTTGTTCTGTACAAATAGCAAAGTTGGGTAAAATTAGCACTCGCATTGAAACAACTGAAAACTCATTTTAGCCTGTTAAGAGATGAAGATGTAATGAATCCCAATAGACGTAATTTAAATTTTGCTCTTTACCTTTATTCTTTTATCTGAATTAGATTGCATTCAAGTTTTTTTTGTCGAGTTGTTTAATTAAAAAAAAAGATTACGAAAGTTGAAATACTAGAGGATTATTTAAGTTTCCGATCAAAAGCGAATTTTCAACTAAATTTATGCATTTTTCATGCAAATTTTATTAAACATTGAACGAGCGAAAAACTCTTTGAAACTCGAATCTACGCTCAAAAAGTAACAACGTGAATCGAGGCTAGCGTTAAATATTTCTTCTAAACATTAATGTCGCCATCAATTTTTTCCTTATTTTACTTCTCGCTTCATTTCACTTTCTTTGAATCACAAAAGAAAATTTTTAACTACATTAAAAGAACAAAGATTTTTAATCAAATTGCCAAAATCTCTTCTTTTTTCAGATATTGATGGAAGAGAAGAAAGCCAAAATTGGGTGAAAAGATAAATGATGATTATTTTCTGGTAAAGTACTGTTTTTTAAAAAAATGAAAACATTCATGTTGCAGGAAAGGAGAACAGTGAAACGCAATATGCGATCGATAGAAGTACACAAGCAGAGAGAGAGAGAAATTATGGGAAAAATGATCGGCTTTCGTTTTGCATTTACCAAAATTGATTTAAAGAAAGCAATTTTTATTTATAAACTAATAAAAAATTGTTTGAACACACAAAACTTCTATTTACCTTTATCGTGCAATGCTATCGAAATGATATGACTTTTTAACGAATTTCACCTTAATAATTAATTATTACTTTTGCTTTACATACATTTTCCTTAAATTATTTGTTTTCAAAAATAAAGAATTCAATAAAGCGAAAAGCAAATACATAAAAAAAGTTTTACGTGTAAATGTTTTCAGCTAGAAAATTATACTGCAAACAAAATCTAATTAATTCAAATGAAAACGTGATGAAAGAAGAAAAAAAAACTGCAATAAATAGCGGCGTTTCTCTTGCAAATAGCTCTAAATTGAAAGAAAAGAGAGCAGCGCGATTGCTTCTGTACGAGGTGTGAAGCATTGAACGTACTAGGCATCGAAGTTTTACTTAAAGCGATAAATTTCAATCGCGCAATCAAACGAGCAGCGGAAGAAAAAAGAAAAACTTGCTGAAATTAATTAATAAAATTAAAAAATTTTGAAATTTTTAACATTGTAAGCATATTTTCGAGGAGTAAAATTTTTTTTGTTCAAAATTTAATTTAATTTTCAAGTGAAAAAGAGCATAAATTTGACGTCATTAGCAATTGAAATGAAAAAGCGTGTGATAAAAAAAAATATTTAAAAGCGCCGAAAAGATAAATGGGCAAAAGCGCAGACTAAAAGAAAAGACAATCGTCGTATGTTTTCCACTTGTTGTCGCTTTGTGGTCACTGTTTTGAAAACATCAAAACTGTGTGAGCGAACAATTTCACAGTTTATATACAATTAATCAATTCGCGCTTTGCGATTCACTCAAAACTCGAAAGCATTCCTCGAGAAACATTCGCTTATTATGAAAAGAATGGTACGATTAAATGAAATATCACCTTTTTCTTTTAATCTATAACAATCGATGCTTAGAACAAATCTAATTAGTCGAATGACTGCGAGAAGACGTCGAAGAAGAAGCAGAAGAATTGTGTAGCAAAAAATGCCGCAAACAGTTGAAATTCACCGCAATACATAATCGAGTCGAGTACTAATTAAACGATAATTTTTACAACAAGAACATTAAAAACGCGAGAAAAGAAACTTGCAGCGAATGATGTTTGCATATGAATCTCGGAGCGGATTGATGCAGTAAAAAAGCGAACGGGAGTAAAGAGAAGAAGCGACCGCGAGATCAGAGCAAACTCTTTGGATGTCGCAGCTTCTGAGCAAAGCTTTGTTGTGCCTTGCGTTCGCTGCCGACTGCTGCCTGTTATTCTTTGCCGAACGCACATTGATCAACGCATTCCGCTGAAAACATCAACTCCACTGGACTTTTCTTCCGTTTTTATTCTAATTTTGAAATGAGAAAAAATAGCATTCGTACGTAATGAAGCTGTCAAAGCTTTGTTACCTCGTTTTTTTACTCGCCCTGCATTCGCGAAAATTGTGTGAATGCAGATTTTGATGACATCCGCTTAATTTGCTCGAGAAACGCGCACAGTGCACGCATCAAAACTGTTTTCTTCAAACCTGGCGAAATCGTTGCACATTGCTTTGCTTGCAAAAAGCAAGGCATTTAATTAATTGCACAGAATTAAGAAAGTGCACGTTTCTCGATTTAATAATACTGCCGCGCTGCAGTGAAAGAAAAAACCGAAGATGAAAATATTTTCTGCTAATAAGCAGAGCTGAATCTTGAGCGAATAAATTTCGTGTACATTTTAATTGAATCTTTTCAAAATCATCATCTACTAATGTAATTATCCATCGACAAAGTAAAACACACGCAATATTCCGTTACGGCGAAAAAATGTTCACCTAATTCGCTCGTCGAAACCATTTTCGAAAGCAAGTTTCTCCGCTAATGATTTTATCTTTGTCGCCATTTCTGTCACTTTTCTTTCTCAAAATGTTTATTATTCTTCTTAGAATATTGCCTTTTGTATTTTTGTGCTTTTGTTTACAAAAAACATAAACGAAAAATGTGTAAAAAATACGATGTTCAATGTCTATTTACAATTACTATATACAAGCGCTGCTTTCTTTGGAAAAAAAATCGAAATTCTATTTTCCATGTTTGATGTTGCTAATGTTAAATTAAGAATTTAAAATTTTTACTTTTAGAAAGCAAATGATACCTTTTTGATTACGATTCATTGAAAATTTATATTTGTGAGTTGATAAATTAAAACATTTTGTTCAAAAAAATTAAGCGAAGAATAATGAATGTTGAATGAATTTACTTAAATTATGTATGTGACAAAGTGAATATATGAAATTCAAATTAAACACGAAAAAAATTTGCATTCGTGAACACTTCATCTTATTTTTATTTTTCAAGAATTTTCTTTTCTTTTTTTTGCATAAAAGGTTTGCAAATTTATGCACATTTTCTGAGAGAAAGAAGAGCAGAGAAGCGGCGTATACAAGAAGCGCTTGCTGATGAGATCAACGCGACTGCATTTACATAGATCGAGAATTGAGTAAACAAAATGTTCGAGTTTACGAACACGCAAAGCAAAGTTTTGGAGCGCATGAAAGACGACAACAAAAAAAGGTTGTTCAAGTTTCGTATGATAATTAATTTTCAGCTTGACAATGTACACTCTCTTCAAAAAGAGGATAAACTTCTATTAAAAAATACTGAGGACAAAAGTTGGCAAAAAAGCTTGTCGCAGACATGTGAATTTTTAATTAAGCGTCGCATTCAATGTATGAATAGTAATGTTGAATATCGATTTGCGCCGCAAAACTCTGCTTTTCACTCCTTTTCGCCGTTCGTTTTACATTTCAAAAGCAAGTAAATAGAAGATAGAAAAAGTAACGTCGCTTCTATGTAATATAGAAAATAAAGCGATCGACGTAGTAAGGTGTGCGAAAATGTGTCAAATAGAGACTTGAAAAGCCAAACGCGATTTAATGAAATGGTAATATTGATCATTTCGTACTTTCTATGCATGCAGAACGAGTTGTTTTCATTCAGATTTGATGAAATATCAATTTAAACAGCGAAAAATGAGTCTAAAATACATAAAAATTCAATATCTGCAGCGTTTGAGTTGACATTTTCAAAAATTCAGATAAATGAATAGAAAAATAGAATTTTCATACTAATTTATGAGTCGACATTAAGCAATCGCTGATTAATTTTAATTTGCATAATTGAAGTGTAGAAAAAAAGAATCAAAAAATGAGAAGCAAAATTCGCTTAATACTTGAGCTTTTAATTACTTTGTTAAATTTATTACCAAAAAGAATTTATCTTTTGAAATAATTTTCATCAGAAGCCTAATTTAATTCTTAATCATAATTAAAAAATAAATTTGCAACAAAACTGGTAGAGTTCAGCCATCATTTAGTCGTTCTTTAAAGAAAGTAATTTTTTACTTCTTTCGCTGTCTTTCGAAACTTTTCAAATTATGCGTACATAGCTATAAGCGTTTGGAGTTCTCTTTAAAAACCGAGAAATGAATTAAATATGAAAAAAAGCATTGCTTGAGAGTTTTTTTTCATTTTTAATGAAGTCAAGCAAAGATATTTTATGGTTTAATGGGATAACAGGATGCTTAAACTTTATGATGCATAAAGAGTGTTGCTGCTTTTGAATACAGTTTTGTAAAAAGTAAATTTAAAGCAAATGAATTCACGAATGGAATCTTATTACTTGAATTAATTAGCTATAAAATCAAATAATTCTGACAATGAAAAGTTGTCGGCTGCCAAGCACAAGTTATAGTAAAAGCAACTCTTTGTGTTATAAAATTAGTGGAAAAAGAGAAGCAATTGCACATCAAAATTCGTGCGGACATTCTTTATGATTAATTCGATTTTTTAGTTTGCTAAATTTTGGTAAAAATTTACAAGCTTTGAAAATTTTTTTCATAAAAACGAGCGACTCATAAAAAAGGAGGATTCATAAAAATGAGGTTTGACTGTAATTTATTTGCAAATTAGCACAAAAAAAGCAAAACATGAAGAAATAAAAAAACATTTCATTTGAAAGCCATTAACTGTGCGAAAAAGAAGAGCGAGATAAAAACAGAAAAGCTCATGGTGAATATTAAAAAAGCAGATTAAATAAATTTTCGCGTTAAAAATTCAATTTGCTGAGAAAAAATCAATTGACAGCAGCGCGTATCACAACTCGTCTTCCATCTTTCGGCTGCAATCGCACTTAAATTTAAAAATTGATTTTTCGCATCACCCGGCTTATGCCATCTTTTGTCCAATAAAATAAATAAATTGAAATATCGCGCTGACTTCTTGTAAACAGCGAATATTTCGAAGTTGTTTTACAAACTTTTTTTCTGAAAAAGTGTGAGCTTTGAAAGTAATTTGATATTTTTCTAACTCTTTTTGCTTTTACACTAATTAATAAAATTTTTGAGCTTGAGCGCTTCTCATTTTATTTGTTTTCGGCGCTAAATTTCTAGTTTTTGTCGAACTTTATATTTTAATGGGAGTTTTTTTTCTAGCAAGAGATTATCTTCGAAAATTCTTATAAATTAAATATTATGATAATTTTAATAAGCACTAGTTTTTAATATTTAGATTTTTGACGATTTTTGATTGACGAAAATGTGTTTACTCTTAATAAAAATCTAAATTAAAATTTTCCATTCAGAATTGAACTTTTAAATCTTTTCAATGCTCCAATGCAATAATCGAGAAAATAGAATAAAATCGCACATTTTATTGATTCGTTTAAAAAGATGCAATTGTTTACTTAATAAACATTTGCGAAACTTTTAGAAATTAACTACATTTTGCCTGAGGTTTTATTTGCGTATTACATTTTCTCAATATAACAAAGTGGTCATTCAGTGTGTAGATTAAAACTCATTTCAAATTGAGAAAATTAAACTGTGAATTAAAAGGACGAAATGAAAAAGCAAATTTTGAATATTTTCATATTTGTATAAGAAAGTTTTGTTTAACTTAATTATATTTCTCGCACGAAGAAACACTTTTTTGGATAAACAAAATATTTACACAAAACTTTAAAGTATAACATTCGGCTTTTCAAGCTAAAATTTAAAAATCCTATACTCGATGTAAAACTACAAACCAATTCGATAGAAAGATTTAAATTTCATATGAGAATTGGATTTAATCTTTGAAAAGCCGGTTTTAAATTTTAATTTTGAAATTGCTAGTAATCAGCTATTCAAGCTTGCAAATAATCGCATCTTTTCGTAAGCAGCAGTTGTTAACAATAAAACTTCGATAGCGCATATCATTATTTTAAATATCGAAAATCCGATTTAAAAAACTTTTTGAAATTATTAGCAACGAGATCGCATCCATAGAGACCGTAAGCGGTGCTTACATTCAGCAAGAGAAATACAAATTTAAATTTCTTGAAAAGCAAAGCGATCGAATAGAAACATTTATGATAATTTTAGAAATCTTCATCCCAATTGAAGTTTTCTAAATGTAGTTAAAAGAAAAAAATCTTAAAAAATAATTTCAAAACCACTAGCAACATTAAAACGCTACAAAACTTATTTAAAAGTTTTCAATGCTAATTTTAAATACATCATCAATTTGTGAATAAATTTTGCATTTGAATTGATCAGTGATTTTATTTGCAAATTTTTTGAAGTTAGAAAAACTTTAAATGAGATTCAAATTTGAATGATTGAAACAATTTTAAATTCAAATTCGTCACAATGAGTAATAAAGCTGATTTCCATTTATATAACTTATTAAATGAAGTCAATTAATTTGGTCTTATGTTAGCCGGAACTTTGGCTACTTAGTCTTTTTCCGTTTGTCGTGTAACACAATGTTATCGACTTTCATTTAATCATCTGTTCGAACGTTCTTTTACGGTTCGTTTAGAATTAGTTAGACTCTCATTTATAATGCAAAAAATGTTTAATTAACAATTTTTAATTACTACTTTGTTCGAAATTCAAGCGAACTCAAATGAGACCGACTGTAACGAAATTTGTTCATTGAAATGATATTAATCCTTGTTCGGCGAACCAGCTGTAAATGCGTGTTGTCAGAAACGATCACAAATGAATTTAGTTGGTTTCGGGTGAAAATTAGCTCTTCTCGAACAAAACTGCGCTAGACATATAAAGCAGCAGCGGTTTTCGCTTCGTCAACGAGCGCTGCGAGCTGCATATAAAGTTTGTTTAGATTGTGTCATGTAACCGAATTTTCATGCTTCTCAAAACCTCTAATTCGAGTTGTGTATGGCATTAGGTTAACAAAATTTTGAAAATCAAGTGATTTCATTTAAAGAATAATTTTATCGATGGTAAAATTTTCGAATTCAAATCGATAAATAATTTAAATAATGTTAAAC
>NCKU01004872.1:0-11283 GCA_003675995.1 Dinothrombium tinctorium
GGGCAACTTACTTTCTGAACAGGTAGTACTTGTCTGGCATTAATAAAGGTTACTAAAATTATTTAATTAATTTAATTACTAAAGCTAATTGAAAATGAAATTTTTAGAGCTCGTTTGTATTTTCTGGACAATAACCTGAGATTTTGAAAAATAGAGCGGTTGAGGAGTAACAGAAGTGGAATTTATCAGAGATTACAGCTTTTCGGCATCATGCATCCTTAATTCAGCTATAAGTAAACAATTGATTTCATCGAAGCAATTGCCATGACTCCGAATGAGGCACAAACGGCATTACGCATACCTATAACTATTATAAAATCCATTAAGCGACCGGAAAATAAAAATCCTTATGCAATATATTTACTTTGCTTTTCGCTGCTTCCTGTCAAGCCAAGCACTATTTTTTAAATCATTTTGCTCGCATTCAATTTTCATCAGTTGCCTTAAAGTAGTGATCGCTTTCGGCAATGATTTCACATTTGTCTTGTTCCTTGTTTCTATTCGCTTTTGTTAAAATAAGCTTTTGTCAGCTTTATGAAGATGAAGTTCAAACTTCATTTGGAGTTGTAAAAGGTACCATAACTTCACTACAGGGGAGATCTATCGTATCATTTCGTGGAATTCCGTACGCAAAAAAGATAACTGGAGAGAACAGATTCAAAGTAAGCACTCAATTTGAGTTTCATATGGCTGAGTTGTCAAAATCGTGAAGCGACAAAGCTTGAAGTCATTGATCATAAAGTGATTGTTCGCAAACTCTTTGTTATTGTCAAGAATTAACTTTTCAGGATCCACTTCTACCAATTCCATGGACGTCAAAATTATTTGCAAATAAGAAAGTGATGTGTCCTCAGTTAGAAAGGCGATTTAAACTGAGACAAAATGATATTCCTCAAAGTGAAGACTGCTTATATTTGAATATATTTTTTCCAATAACCGTAAGTGAATATTGAGTAACATAGAATTAATAAGACAATTTTAGGGAATAAACCAAAAAATGCCTGTTTTGGTTTATTTTCACGGAGGAGAGTTTAAATATGGAAGTAAAGACTTGTATGAACCTGATTCACTTTTGAGAGCAAAAGATTGGGTGTTTGTCACGGTGAATTATCGTTTGGGTGCTTTAGGTAAATAATTTTGCGCTTAATATGTTCTTAAATTTTGATTTCCATTACAGGATTTCTTAGCACTGGCGATAATGTAGCAGGCGGTAATTATGGCTTAAAAGATCAGCTTTTGGCATTGAGATGGATTCAGAGTCAAATAGAAAACTTTAGAGGTGATAGGAACAGAATTACAATTTTCGGGCACGATGCCGGTGCTGTCTCGGTAGATATTTTTCGAGTGGCTCCAAAAAGTGCAACGTTAGAAAGTTTATTCAACAATGCAATATCAGTGAGTGGCACAGTGTTCAGTCCATGGGCGATTCAATATGAACCAAGAAATAATTCCATTGAATTAGCGCGGAGAGTTAAATGTTCAATATCAAGCTCTGAGAAAATGATCGCTTGTTTGAGAGAAACACCTCTGAATGAGATCCTTGAGAAGGGACACGATTTAAGTTTTGCTCCAAGTGTAGATCAAAGTAACTCGAAGTCTTTACTGAGAGATGACCCTAAAATATTGTACCAAAACGGAGACTTTACAAATGTAAGACACTTGTTTGGTTTGACTGAATCCGAAGGAGCTCTAGATTACTTTTGGCGTTCGGAACAAATCAAATCATACAATAGAACTGAAAAAATCAGGCAATTATTGCAACCATATTCTAGACCGTATTCGAATTTAAATGTGATTGCATCAATTGTGCATTATAATTATTTTGGAAGAGTGAATGTTCCCGAATCAGAAGAAGAACAAAGAATGATTGATGTAAGTTTTTTCTACACTTTAATTCTTTATTTCAAATAGGCTTATCTAATAATAACAAACAATCATAAAGTATTGTTAGATGAACTTTTTAAAATAAAAGTATTTGATGTTTATTGCAACTATATTTCTGAATTAGATTTTTCAAACTTTAAACTTAAATTATTTTTTCATATTCATGTTAAATCTTTAAAAGTTATGACTAATAAATCTATGTAAACTTTTCGAGTTGATAATGATAGTGATAAAAATTAGAATCTTTTCATTCTAAATTATTTTTATTCCACAAAAAGTGATCTGAAAGAGTGTTTATTACCAATTTTACCTTTGAATATTATTTTTATATACAAAAATTAAATTTTTTTAAATTTATAGATAATGGGAAATTACCTTTATAATGCGCCTACCGACAAAGCTCTGAGAATAATAAATTCAAAAGGAATTACGGCATCACTTTTCGTATTCAGCCAACGTGAAGGAAAATCATTTCTTGCTTTGCAACAGCCTTCACGATATGTTCTCGACAATCAATTTGTGACACATTTCGACGACACTTTAAACATGTTTGATAATTATAAAATGTTTCAAGCTTCCTACGATCGAAATGTTCCGCCTTCGAATCCTGCCGAATACCTTCGATGCTTGGATAGCTTTATTATGGGTTCCGTAGGTTCTATATGCCAGAGACCGTATTATACTGGAGAACAACCGGCACTTGTGTACGATAGTATTGGTCAAGTGAACCCTGTTCAGCAGCAAAGACTTATGAACAAAGAAGATTTGAAATTTTGGAATGAGCTGATCGCTGACTTAGAAGTACTCACAGACACCAGACCTCCTTACTTCGATCATGAAGGATACCAAAGCTTCAAAGCAGCGACGTGGTCATTGCTTTCGATTCTTATTCTTTTAATCATCGCCTGCATCATTGTAGTAGTTTTGATATTTTACAAGCGACGAAAGCAGAAGACATCGCTGAAATTCCTGCAACGACGAGATAATGAATTGGAAGAACGGTATAACTTTATTTGACTTGGAGTATTTAATAATGAGCTCCGCTTTTATAACACTAATCGCAAAAAGTTGAGAGTCGAAAACAATTATTTTTCGCTAAAAATGTGTTCAAAAGTAAACTTTTGAACCCAATCTCGAGTTTAATTTCGCTTTTAAGTAATCCGTCGAAGCGAGCGTTTCATTAATCGATGGTTTTGTTTTGCAGAAAAAGCGCCGAAAACAATTGAAGAAACGCAGGGCGCGACTGTAAAGAGGAAAAACAAAGCGACAATAAAAGTTATTTAAAGTTATTTAAAGTAATTTAAAGTAATCAAAGTGTGAATTGATTTTGAATAAAGTTTGAGTTGAAACGAGCGCGAAAGAGGCGAAAGAGGGCGCGCGGAGGCGGGCGCATCGCAGCGAGTGATGGCGGCGTCGAGTGAAGAGTGTGAATTAAATCTGGAAAACGACATCAAACGAGCAGTCGATTTGCTCGAAAAGCTGCAACGGACGGAATACAACGCGTGGTTAGGAAATGAGGTGAACGTCGGCAAACTGCAGGCTTTGCAGCGGGTGCTCGAAAGCGACTTCTTCAACGCCGTGCGCGAAGTGTACGAACGCGTGTACGCCACTGTCGACATTAACGGCAGTCCCGACATCCGCGCGTCGGCCACCGCCAAAGCCACCGTCGCCGTGTTTGCCGCCAGCGAGGGCCACTCGCACCCACGGATCATCGAGTTGCCGAAAACCGACGAGGGGCTCGGCTTCAACGTGATGGGCGGCCGCGAGCAGAACTCTCCGATTTACATATCGCGGATAATCCCGGGCGGTGTCGCCGACCGCCACGGTGCGCTCAGACGCGGCGATCAGCTCATCAGCGTGAATGGGGTGAATGTGGAGGGCGAGAATCACGAGAAAGCGGTCGAATTGCTGAAAGCAGCGCAGGGAAAAGTTGTGCTCGTCGTTAAGTATACGCCTAAAGTTTTGGACGAAATGGAAATGAGATTCGACAAACAAAGACAAATGAGAAGAAGTAAAACCTCTTCCAAGTCTCAGCTGTATTGAACCTTCATTGAAATTTATTGTCCACTTATGAATAATGTGTTCTTCAAGTCGCCATTCCAATCTTTTAAAGCACGACAGCAGCTGTTTTAAACAGTCATTCCTCTCTTTAGCAACGGTTCGCAGCGAGACAATTGCACATTAAATTATTTATGAAGCTGTGAACAAACATTTGCAATGTATTTTAGTTAATCAATGTATACATAATCTCTTTTACGTGAAAAATAGTTGATTGTGCAGCTCCAACTTAACTCCGCATTTGTAATTTAATTGTATTTTTAAGATTGTAAAAGAATCATTAAACATTCTAAAACGCAATTGAATTCACAATTGCATGAGTTTAAACGAGAAGTTGTCGAAAACAGCGATATTAAACCATTAAAATTGATTACTGTCAATTAGAATAAACGAGTCGTTTAGCGATAACTTATAGATTCGTTCGTTGGGTGCGAATGGATCGCATCTGGAAGCGTTCGGCGAACGGTTCGCAACGCGAGTATTGATAGCAGTCGCCGACCGCAAAAGCAAACTGCGAGTTTCAAACAATCGCGTAACGTTTTGTTTGTGTCGTTATGACGACGAACACAACGGGAATGTCGTTGTTCACACTTTTACGCCACTTTTCTCGCCGTTTTCAAAACAAATTACTTTGAAACGCGATCATTTTTAATTGCTGATTCTTTGTTTAAACATTACGTTCTCGCTTTACTTTTGTTCGCATTAACTGCGCTCCGTTTCCGTTCGAAGGCAATTTGATTTCAGGCTTTGGCATTGATTGCGAAAAAGTGGCACAAAAATAGAAAAGTGGTCGCTTTAGAATCGCATTCAAGTAAATTGCAATAATGAAGACTTCCAAAAGTAATGATTCGCAAACGGTCGATCTCCAATTGGAAAGAGTGAGTTCACACTTCACTTACATTTACTTTCGTGATGTCGTGCAAAAGGCGCACTTAAAACAGAAGCTAAACAATGGTTTCCAAAGCACGATTTTCATGTTTCATTGTAATTGAAACATTGCTTCGCATTTAACATAATGTTCATTGACCACGAAACATTTACTGAACAATTCTTGCTTTCGGCAGCTATGGGCTCCGGTTTTCGAGCGACTCGACGTGGACAAAGATGGAAAGATACCTCTCGATGAGATGAAAGAGATTATAACGCAGGGCAATCTTCAAATCAATGAAGAAATACCGGAGGAAGTAATAGAGGAGATTTTGGAGAGAGCTGATTGGGATAAGAACAGAGTGCTGACCTTTGACGAGTTCTTGCATATGCTTCACTCAAGAGAAATTGCGGCAAAACGGCCCTACGTTCAACGTATGATTCGTTTTGCTGCAATGGTTGCAGTACCAAAGACCGAAAAACAAGCTGTTATCAACAGATATCTCGACGAATATAGCTGTAAACCACCTCCAATTTTTATGCTTTCCATCAGCATAATAGAAATCGCAATATTCATTTATTACTGCATAACATTAAAAGGAATTGACATCCCTTTAGACAGTGTACTTATATATAATCCGTACAGGCGTTACGAAGCCTGGCGATATCTTACTTATATGCTTATTCATGCTGGATATGTCCATCTCTTCTTCAATGTCCTTATTCAGCTTTTGATTGGGATTCCATTGGAATTAGTTCACAAATGGTATTTTCGTTACTTCACTCACTGATAAAAAGTTGAACGAAAAATTCATAATTTTAATTGATAAATCATATTTCGCCAGTTGCAAGAAAACGCAATACGTTCGACTTTTTTGTCAAAAGTGAAAAGCTTATTTGACAGCAATGAATATCATTTGTAGGTGGCGAGTGGGTCTTGTTTATCTCGGAGGTGTCATTGCTGGATCTTTAGGATCGTCGATAAGTGATCCAAACGCATATCTTGCTGGGGCGTCTGGTGGAGTTTACGCTTTGATTGCTGCCCACATGTCAAATGTGATACTCGTAAGTTATTTATTTTGATGTCTCAAGTACTTTGAAAGACATTTACAAAAGTGTGTAAACATTCCATAAACTCATACAATACAATGTAGATTTTTTCTTCTCGGCATCATATCAATCACTATCATTAAATCGCTGCTGAACAGTAGTTTCAATTAAAATAAAACGCGTGAAAATGGGATGAAATTTCTGCTTGCAATCGAAAAAAATTTCGCCATTGACTTAATGTTCAACTTTGCACGCGAATAACTTGGCTTAACGAAAAAAGCCAAAAATAAAAAAATACTAGAAGATAGAAAAATAGATGAATAGATAGAAAAAAGATAGAAAAGTTATGTGCTTTACTAAATTCACTATATTTTTGTCATAACTTCTTCATAAAATTGTCATTTTCAACAATTGGTCTTTTTTAGAATTGGGCAGAAATGGAATTTAACTGGGTCAGATTGATTGCATTGCTTGTATTTGGTGGAACTGATGTTGGTGTTGCAGTCTATAACCGTTACAGTGGAGATAAAAACAGAATAAGCTATGCTGCACATTTCGCTGGAGTGATTGGAGGCTTGCTCATTGGCATCGTAATATTGCGAAATTTGAAAGTCCGTCGATGGGAACGAGTAATTGGTTGGTTCGCTTTCTTGCTCTACGTGATATTCATGGCCTTTTTAATCATCTGGAACGTGGCGAACCCGAGCTACTTTCCTCAATCGAAATATGATTGATTTATTTTCTATGGTATTCTCATGTTATAAACAGATGCAATTTATTGCCTTAAAATGTTCAAAGGGGTTGTTTATTTTTACAATATTTTCGCTAAGAATCAGACGCTACGGGAATTCTATGCTTTATTAAATTATGAAATAACAAATTTTGTGAAGCTTCCAAAAGCTGCAAAAACAATGAAATATACAGCTCACGTCAAAAAAATTATACTTGCTTGTTTCTGCACAGCTTAATTGGCCTCGCCTGTACAAACTTAATGTTTGAATTCGCTGCGGAAGAATTCTTGCTACCGATTCAAAATAAAGTTTCGATAATCGAAAACTGAGCTTTACTGCAAAGCGCATGATGAATTAAGCGTCTCGTTAAAGTTGCTTTGCAGTTAAGCTCACTTTCGATAATTGATACATTTTGTTTTGAAACGATAGTACGTTTAAAATCACTGCTTATAAGGCTATAACATTACTCAAACAACTTAATTTTCTATAAAATTCTCGATGACGTTTATTTATCACCACTAATAACGTTTCAAAGTTAAACACGCTTCAAAGTAATCATACCGCTTTTTAGCCAAAATCGGCAGAACACAATAATTAATCCTAGTTGAGCAATACATCCTTTTTTCCTCTTATCAATTTTTAAAACCCGTTTAAATATTCTTTAAGCATGTAAATGACGTGTTTTAATATTTATTTTATGTGTAAAACGCAAAGGTCACAATATATATTCGTCCAATTGATAATGAATTTGCTAGTGCAGAGATCTAAATTTTTGACTTTTGCTGTACTAGTTAATTGCATTTTCTTTTAATTTCAAAGCAATAAATTGCCTTTTGGTAAAGTTTCATTTCTGTTTTGGTATAAATAAAATTATATTTTAACTAAATTGATTAGTTTTTGTATAAGACGCATCTTGATAAATTGATTCAATAAAATTTTTACTCTTTCAATTACAACTTTTAGTTGTAGCTAGTAGTGAACAAAATTTTAGCATTTGCAATCTAGCTAATTAATACGGATCGAAAACTAAAGACTTTGCATACTATTGTTCTGATACAAAACTAAAACTCACTTTGACATAATCGACAGTTTCATGAAATTTGTGTTTCTATTTAAAAATTAAAAATGCACAATTTTAATGGCAATTTAGAATATATCCTTTAAATATGGATAAATGGTATTCTATTTATTGAATGGGAATTGAGAAAAATGAACTGAAACGAAAAGGAATGTCCCATAAGCTTTCGAAAACGGATCAGAAAGGGAAAAATATTTTCAACACGCTTGAACACCTAATTGCAATCATTTTTTTCCACTAAAAAAACACAATAATTAATCATTAATAGTTAATCATTTTCGTCCGCTGTTTTGTATGTTTTATGTTAAAAAACAACTTTTCACTCTCTCAGTCTGTTACACTCCCCATAAAAAAGAGCCACATTCAATTTCGGCGAACATTTGGGAAAAGCATTGATATTCGGCTTGCACTATTTACGGCTATACACACTATATAATACACAATATAATTTTGACCATTTGCTTGCAATAACAAACAATAGATCAAAAAGTTTGGTGAAAAGAATTTATTTGTGAAATGAAACTTTATCACAGGCAAAAAAAATTTAAGAGAATAATGGTAAACCACTAGTCACCAAGTTTTTATTAGATTTCTGTAATAACAGCACTCTTGAAAATATTCTGCTTATTAGAATTCCAGCTTTTATCTCTTGTGAAATACAGAGTGAATATGAAGTTTCGAATGGGATGGGCTTAAAGATGTCATACAGCGCACAAAGTCACGTAAAATTTGCTATTGTTACATCATTTTGCGTTTGCTTCTGCCGAGTCGAAACTTTCCGTCCACTTTGTATACACAACTGTACACAGGGAACAGAAAGTTTCGACTGGGCGAAAGTATGCACGAAACGACGTAAAAATAGCAAATTTACGTGACATTGTGCGCTGTATGACATTTTTAAGCCTATCCCATTCGAAACTTTCCGTCCACTCTGTAGACAACGAAAACTGACATACAAATGCTTTTCTCACTAGTCCGCCAACATTAAAATTGGCTCGTTTTTTGACGGACAGAGTTTATTCGAATTTGTACTAAATCGTAAACTTCCCGTTAATTTTAACTTTTTATAACAAGAATTGTGTTTATTTTTTGTTATTTATCTTCCATCTTTATGATGTTAGATAATTTATGAAACAACGGCATACAAACTTGTATCTAAATTTTCTAATTTTCGTCGCATCTTAACAGTTATTATAGCTGTCTAAATGAATGAGCCATCTTCTCTGATCTTTGTTCTATTTTATCTGTTCTAAGAAGAAATGAAGCAATTGGACTCGTTTTCTTCTCAGGGTACCTCAATAAGAAGATTGTTTACAGGATGTAAAAAAAAAATTGAGAAAATATTGATAACAGAGCAAAGGTATTGAGTCCAAGGATTTAATGAGGTATATTTCGATAAAAATTCTCGTTTTTCGTTTATTTATTTCATTTTTCATTTTTAGTAATTTTTCTTCTATTTGTTTTTTACACTTTCGCAATTTATAAAATTTTCAACATAAGATAAGCAAAAAATTTTGTTCAATTCATGTCAAAAGCAAAGTAAATATTGCTTAAATCGCATTTTACAACTCGACACGATTGATAAAAGATCGAATAACTTTACTTCATCGCTCAAGCTCTTCTCCAGTTTAATTACTTCAATAGAACATTTTAATTGTTTGCAGTTAATTGCGATTTAAAAAATTAAAAATTCTTGCCTCTGAACGCAATTGAATGCATTTATTTTCAAAAGGGCGTACCGTGCTTTGCAATAAATTGTTATTTACGCTCTTTTGAAATAAATAAATTCAGTGGTTCAAGGATTTGTGAAATATAAGTTAAATTGCACGTGAAGTGGAAAATATTTTTGAGAAAATTCCGACGACTGAATGGAAAGCGAAAAACAAGAGAAAAGATAAACTTAATCGTCAGAAAATTCTGATTGAACGCAACGATCAAATGATTTGCGTGGTTAAGTTAAATTTATCAAAAAAAGTTCACATTTTCTCTCAGCGGACGATTATGATTAACTCAAATGATGTTATACGAAAATCACGAATAAACGATAAGCTTTGTTTTCTTTGAATTCAAAAATACATTACCTTTGAAACCATCGTCAGAGGAGAACAAATAAACAAACCGTGACACAAAAACCCATTGAGATTGCACATTTTAACTCTGATTCCATTAAAACAATTAACCGATTATCAACAGCGTTCGAATGATTTGAACCAAATTGAAGTAAAGCCAAAATGATGTGAATTGAAATTTTTTCATATTTGACTTTTAATTATTCATCTGCAGCAACAACAAACCATAAATTGAATCGAATCATATTAGTTTACTACACTAATCAATCACATTTTCGGGTGACATCAATGCTAGACGAGAAAAAATTATTTGAAAACAACTACGTATAAGAAATGTGTTTTCAGTTCATCGTTCATCGTTTGCTTTTTAGAAGTTATTGAAGTTATTTATAATATAATCAGCAAATGCTTTAAATTTTAATGTGACGTTTTCATAATCAAACATTGCTCGATAACACTTTTTCTTCGACGTTTTTGTTTATTTAAACTTTACATTCCATTTGATCTGCAATTGAATATGCAAATTCTGTGCAAAAAGTTTTGTAATTTATTTAAACTGCAGGATGAAAAAAATTTTCTCGTGAATATGCAGAAAATTTTTATCTTTCATAAAACATAAATTCTTCAAATGATCTTAAGAGAAAAAGAAGAGAATGAATATAAAGATTGAAATGTTTGAATTTATTAACGCTGGTAGAAATTAATAGGAACAAACAAAAATGTTTAATATAAATCATTAGCATTACTTGAATAAAATCGAAATTTGAATTTTGATCCAAGTCGGCTCTGATCCAAACTCATTCGAGTAAAGTGAATGATTTGGTAATGATCCGACATCATTTTGTTCTCCTTGTTCTATGAGAATGTTTACTATGTGAAATATCAACCGTATCTCGCTCAATGCGTTTTCACTAGCATTGCTAAGGTAGCTTTGCGAAGGAATAAAAGATTTTTATCTTGAAGCAATTAAAAAATACAAATTGGTTTGTTTTTTATTAAAACCATTGAAACCAACTTTTAAACGACACGGTCAGGCTTTTAAAGCAATAAAAATTTAAGATTTAATCTACAACTCTGTAATAAAATTTAAAAATTAATGAAAGAACTTTTTACGCATTACGATCCTTGTTGTGAATATGAATGTAATTTCTAGAAATATGAATGTAACAAAAAGATAATACAATGAAAGTCTATAAAGCACACCAAGGTTAAAAAAACTGACCGTTATAAAGAGATGGCGGTTGTAGGGAGGGCATCTTTAATTAAGTTAACTTTAGAGGGTATTTTACAGGTTGGACGTTTTTTTTCAGACGAGATTTAAAATTAAAACAATAATCCAAAAAAAGCAAGCATTTGAGATTAATTTTTCTTGATCATATGTGTGATTTATATAAAAGTTTTAACTTATGATGCAAAATAGTGAAAATAACAACAAGCTTTTAGAAATTAATGAATAAAGTATCGAATTTATTTGCGAAAAAAATTATAATTACGAATAGACAGATTTGAATTCAAATCAAATACACAAAATTGAATGAATATACAT
>NCKU01004873.1:0-11278 GCA_003675995.1 Dinothrombium tinctorium
GCAGGCGGATAGCCGAACGCTCGCGTGATTAAATCTTGACGCGACGGTAAAGTGTACATTGCAACCGAGGCCGTTTTCTGTATGTACCACGGATGGTATTTCGAGAGCGATTTTTTGTAACATTCTCTCGCAATCGAACCTGTAGCTGCGTTATTTTCTAATTTGCTCAATTCAAGCATAAAGAGAGCAATGAATTCGAGCGCACGATGCAATCGCAAAAGTGTTCTTGAGCCCGACGGACGTTTGCTGTCTTTGAGCAGATTATTAGCCGTTTCGTAGTCAATCATAGATTGAACGGAATCGTAATGGTGACTAATTTGAGAGTCGTTACGATAGCCTCGCAGTATTTCGATTTTGTTCTCGACATCTTTGGCGACGAAAGCGAACACAGGGCCCAGCAATTCGAAGAACCTGCGATCGTTCGACTCATTACTTAAAGCGAAAGCCTTGAAAAAGGATAGAAACACTAGCGAACGAATCACTGACCTTTGCAATTCTTTGTATGCGATCAAATATTCGTCCAAAAATAATGCATTCTTATTGCAATTGTAATTACACAAAGCATTACACACAACTTCGATGTCGAAGCGTTTGTCGCTCGTCTTTTCGATCACGTTTTCCACTCCTCTCTCTTCGCTCGCCTCTTTGCACGACATTCCTCTCCTATGTTTGAGATCGTTTTTGGCGAAACGAGAAAACAAAACGTGCGTTCGTTTCGAGATTCACTTTTCACAGCTTTCGTTCGTTTCGATGAAAGCGAACGTAAAATGAGGTTGCGTTCGACGATTGGCTGCGAAGACACGTCGCGCAATTCGTCGACTTCTTTCACGAATCGATCGACTTTCTCCTCTTTTCTTTCGCAATTCTCATCTTTCAAAAATTCAATCCACTTTTGTTTTCCACTGTTCGCTTCACTCTTTCATTGTCGCTTTCGATCGTTGCCGTTCAAATGTATTGATTGGAAAAACTTCCAATCGATACAAGTTCCACCGTTGAGGCAAAAACATTTGTGAAGCACGTTTGCTTCAATCGACCATCTGTTGACGACGTTAGCGATTGAAAATAGCATTCATTCATTTCATTAAACTTTTTGCATTCAATAGAACATTCTATAGAACAAATATTGAATTGCTATAGAAAATGTTCGAGCGACACGATGGTCACACTCTGAGGATTAATTTAATTTATTATTACTATTTTTCTAAACAAAGCTTTTTTGAAACAATGAAAATATGTAAATCAGCAATATGTTATGCAAAGCTAAATAAGTAATATGGATAACATGAAATGTTCCTTGCTAATACAATTGTAATTTTGCGATTTTTCTTATCTGATTGTCTCTCAACTTTAATTTGGATCCGCATTGCATGTACTTGTGTAATGTTTTTTGTAACTTCAACCAAGCAAAAAAGTTGGCGTTAAGCACAAAAGATTGCTTCTCGTTATTCGCGTAAAATTTTAAACTTTAACGCGAAATATGAAGATAATTTTCAAAAATAAAAAATTAAAAGCATAAAATTTTTTATATTCATACAAAAAAGAATACAAAAGCAAACGGTTTTAAAAAATTATTCATCACAAAAGTCCATTTATTTTGGAATTACCCGATGCTCTTGCAATCAGTTATAGCGAACAATGCATTCAATAATTTGCTCCATCCCTAATTTGTACGTTTAATTTCTCGATAATCTCAATGTTGTTGACGTAAATAAATCAAATTCATTTTAATTTTACCTCTAATATAGAATCATTTATATGTGTGCCAAAAGAAAAACAGTTTCCACCTCCGCCTATTGAATATATTTTTCCATTCATTAGCACAGAACTATGATTATGTAGCATTATATCATTCTCTATGTCAAAGTTCAATGTTTCGATGAAACATTCATTTCGTAAATCGTATGTTAAAAGCTTATTATTGGAACCAAATTTAGAGATTCCTCCTAAAATATATAGCTTGTTGTCGTGAAAATGAGATGTGTGAGAATAAATTTTGATCATGTTTTTCAAACGAGAAAAGTGATTAGATCTTAAATCAACTAAGTAACAAGTTTCGTCAACAAAGTTATTATCATCAGAGTTCAAACCGCCAGTAATCACCACAACGTTTTCTTCAACAGCAACACAAGAATGCGAATGGCGTTTAAAATATTCTGATGATGAACGAATATCTGTTTGCCACGAATTGGATAGGAGGTCAAAAATGTGAAAATAATGTTCTTTCACTATTTTTCCTCCGATTTGAATAAGAATGTGTGAATTGAGAGGTGTTACTGTGTGTCTCCACGTTGGAGGTGGTTCAAACGAATTGAGATACTGCTCAACTCGAAAGTTAATGTCGTCAAGTTTTCGAAGTAAAACAGATGAAATGGCATTAGTCGGTGAACTTCGACCTCCACTGACAAATAAGAACTTATCAGTTAATGCAGTTAGTTGACAATGCATTCTACATTCGATATGTCCGTCGACAAAACATTCATTTGCACTATTTGTTTCAGTATCGAAATTTATTAAATTCGAGAGACGTTTATGCTTATTAGCATCATTTGACCCAAAACCAAAACCACCGAAAACGTAAACATTTGCTCCTCCATTGTGACAAACGGAATGTGAAAATCGATGAAGACTTTTAAAAACCTTTTTGCTCGTAAAGTTGCGGTCATTGCAAATTTTGCTATTTCCACAAGTTAAATTCGATTCGTTCGAGCTTGATAAGTGCAAAGTGTTATCATTATAATCAATAGACTTTATAGCAACAGTTAAAGCATAGTTGCTGCACAAAAGATCAAACTCTTCATATTCATCAAATACTTCAATTCCATTGATTCTTTGTTTTTCCTCTTTTGACAAAATAGATGACCAAAATTTTAGCATGTCAATGATTTGAGTATTTTGAAATCCAATCTTCGTAAATCTATTCATTATTCGTTCGCGAGTGATAAAAGTTTTAAGAGGGGAACCTATTGTTTCAAAATGTTTCATCATAATTTGTGAAAAGGCATCATTACTTTCATCGCTTTTCATCATTTCGTAAGAAATATAAACCACAAGACGGTCGGGAAACAAGTTTAAAAGCTTGGAAAGAAGTAAATTTGATTCTTCTTCTTGCAGATAACAAAGCGAACATTCATTTAAAATTGTGATCGCTTTGCATTGATTGTGCTCAAGCAATCGGATGCCATTTAAAAGATCACAAACAGTGGAAGAATCTCGTAAATCAGCACCAATCAAACAGTAACAATCATTTTCAAATAGAATGTTTGAACTAACGCTGTGATTGTGATTATTTGCTGATTGTGAAAGCAAATTGTTCGATGTAATAATCTCCGCTTTTTTATTTGCGACTTCCATGAAGTCGATTTCAATTAAATTGAAATTTTTGCGGCGAAATGGTAAGGTGTCGAAACCAGATCCCAATGAAATGATAGTGGAACAATTGGCAAAATTATTTAAAGCCCATTCGACCGCTTTGTAACGCAAGTAGTAGCCGCGATTAATTAGTGGCGAGCGGCGCCTGCATTTGGGTACAAAGTAATCAAGGTATGGATCGCTAACGTAAGCTTTACGATTCATCGAAGCTTTACTTGCGATCGAACAGTCGTTTGTCGTTTGAACCAAATTAGAATTCATCGTTCGAGTCGAAGTTAGACTGTGAGCAGTGCCCTGAGCACGAAGTGTGGTGTAAATAACGAAAACACGCTTTTAACGTTGCCTCATCACACAAATAAAAACAGCGATTTAAACGTAGGCGACGGCGAAGATCCAATAAGATGCTTCGAATGCTTCCCGCGCTGCTCGAATGCTACAAGCGAGCGAAGATTTCTAACGAGCAAAACTGGTTTTGGTTTCAGGTCAATAGATTTAAAAGTGTAAAAATGAAACAATAAGTAATATTGAGAGAAACTCGACTTCCTTGCTACATATTATTTCGTTACTTAAAACTTGCGAATGAATTCAAGAATTAAAAGGAAACTTCAGTTTTTAAAGTTGGGATATTTACAGTTAATTATAGTTTCTGCGCGCTTAATTCTAAAAGCGTGTAGAAGAAGATTGTAGAAAAAAATTTTCGAAGATAGAAGAATAGTGGAGAAGAAAGATTGTAGAAGAATTTTCAAAAATAAACCCCATGTTGGAAATAGCATCAAACACTGAATCTAGTGATTGGAATCATTGCGCGTTCGCAACAATCAGATTTAACTGTTCCTTTTGTCTTCCTTCTTTTTGAGAACTTAATTTTGTTCTTTTGAGTTTCCATTTCTTTTAAATCTAATAAAAACAACACCCCAAAAGCAAAAAATTCAAAAATTTAAAAATTAAAAAAATACATATTTTTGCCCTATTAATTAAAAAATTGTGTTCGAAATTGCAGATTTGAAGTAATAAAAAGGTTAAAGTTGAATTGAATCTTTTTTCATTGTCAACGGACGGGAAACACCGTGTACTTTGAAATAAAGACCGCAAGCGTCGCACATAGTATCGCCTTGGGCATTTCTTCGCCAGTAGGAAGTGGTCGTGGTGTCGCAATTTGAACATCGAATTCTCGACCATCGTGTCGAGCACTGTTGAGACAGAAAGCAGATTGCGCTTTCATTAATGTTTATTATAAATTTAAATAACTTAAATTAATTAAAGTCGAAAAAAGGCTGAACAGATATTTACAGTTGCGCGCTTAATTCTAAAAATTCAGTGTTACGCTATTTCGATCATTGATTTCTTACTGAATTTTCCACAATCGTCTGCTATACGCTTTTCGAATTAAGCGCGCAACAAAATACTCGCATTCGTATGGATCACTAAAGCGCAGACGATCACTTCGATTGGTTCTTCGCTGCTCGCTTTCGCCTTTTTCGGCGATTCCGTAACTATGGCGCCAAAACTCGCCCGCGTTTCTCGCTTTGAAGTCATGGAAACGATCAATGAGCGAACTTTTCGCAAAACAAAACAAAACGAATACAAAACGAGAGGAATGATTTATGCAAATGCCGTGAACATTTATACAAATGCTTCACGAGACATGCTTATCGAATTTGTGCTTTTCACTTCTCACTCGTAATCATTATTTTGCTAACTAAAAATGGTTTTTGTATACTTTCATTCATCCAAAAATTACAATTGAACTCTGAAACAGATGCTTGCCGTCGATTTTTCAATGCATTGTTCTTCATATTCATCATCGTTTGATCGCAGTTTGATCGTTGATAAAAGCGGAGTTGCTTCTGCTGTGACCGCTGAGAAATGTACGAACAAGAAGCGAGCGGCGATCGCGATTCACCTGTTTTTGTTGCTCAAAGTACTGATTTTTATAACTCGAATCGAATGATTGGCAGCAAAGAGCAAGAATTGCAAAAACTACTCGCTGAAGAAAGGCAAAGAAGTGAACAGCGAAAAGCTAATTACCAAGCTTTGAAAGCGGAACACATCAAATTGCAGCAAGACTTTCTTTCACTACAAAACGAAATGAAGCATATTTTAGAAGAGACCAAATTGATAAAAGATCAGAAAGAACTCGAATTGAATGCAATCAAGCAAACTTTTGACGAAAAAGAAAAACTAATTCATAGTCTTCGCAAAGAATTGGAAGCAAGAGAGCCATCGGTGATCAGAGAGAAGTTTACTCAAGAATTGAAAGAACCATTAGTCAATTTGGAGAAAGAGAAAAACAATTTGATCCGTGAAAAAGAGAAGCTTACTTTTGAAATTAAAATGCACAAACAAAAGATTGAACATTTAGAAAAAGAGTTGGTCGACGCGAGTGAAAGAGCAAAACTGGCGTACGAAGCCGAGATTAATTTGGTGCGAAGAGAGAAGGAAGAATTGCGTTTGAAGTATTTAGAAATGTGTCAAACGCCTGATAATCAACGACTGATTGTGTTAAGCGAAGAAAATACCAAGCTTAAAAGTAAGTTGAAGAGTTTTCAGCGAACGCTCGAAGAAGCCGAGAATCAGTACAAAAAGATTGAGTCAAAGTTGGAATTGATCCTTAACCAACACGAAAAAAGTGAAGAATCACATGAAAATGAGGTGAAAATGCTAAGAATGACCATTGAAAGATTAAGGGAAGAAAATATCGGTTTCGATAGTCTTTTAAAAGTAAACAGAAAAGAAAACGAAGAATTATCGAAAGAGTTGAAGAGATGTGAAAAAGAAGTCGAAAAATTAAAGAAAGAAATTGATGAAAAAGAGAAGAACTTTGAAAAAGAAAAAGAAAATTTGAAAAGGTTAATTTTGAAAGAAAAACTTAACTTTGAAGAGGAGAGAGAATCATTTAACGAAGAAAGTAAAAGTAAGTCGCCTGACAAACTTCAATATGTTATTGAAACCATGTTTTTTCAAAGAACTTAAGAAAGAAATCGAGTTGAAAGCAGAAACAATTGCAAAAATGGAGCAATTGGCAGCCATAAGAGAAAAGGAAACTCAAGTTCAAATAAATTCCATTAAGCAACAAGAGTGGGAGAAGACAATAGCCGTTGAAAGAGATAAGTAGGTGTAAATAGATTACTTTGAAATTTATTTAAAAAACTATCTTTTTAAGAGCAACTTTAGAAGTGAGATTAAAAGAAGCAAATGAAGATAAAACAAAACTTAAGGATGAAATCGAGCAAATGAAACGACAAATTGAAACTGCAATGGAACTACGTCTTAGTATCGAAAAAGATTCACTTGTTTTGCGCGCAAAAGTTGACGCTCTTCAATCAAATCAGGAAGAGTTAGAAAAGCTTCGACGACAACACTCAATTCTTCAAGAAGAAATGTCTAAACTAAGAGGCGAGCATTCGGAAGCAACAGCTATTAACAGGGAATTAGTGCGACAAAAGGACAGATATAAAGAGGAGTACAATCGACTAAAGCATGAGTTAGATGAAGAGAGGAAAACTTTATCAGAATTTAGAATTATGAGTGAAAACAATCTCAAGCGGCTGAGAGACTGTCTAGATGAGGAGAGAAACGAAATGAGAGAAAAACTCATTTCATTACAAGAAGAGGTTAAACAGAAGAAAAAGGAAAGAGAAGAGATGAAAGGCAAGTGCAAAGAGTATGCAGCTATATGTGAGAAATTGCAGATAAAACTAAAAGAAGTAAAACGCACAGAGGAGGAGAGAATGAAAGAAAGCATTCCTCTCGAGACACACAATAACCTTAAAAAACAATATAAAGAACTGAAAAAGAAACAAAATCAACTCTCGGAAATGTTGAATTGTTCGTTTGACGCTACACATTGTATACCAGTGACAAACAACGAATATCGCAACTAAATCAAATGTACAAAATGTGCTTATTTTATAAATCATAATTGTAATTTGATTTTAATATTTCACATGAATTAAATTTATAAACATTTTGCTAAACATTTGTTAAGACTAAGCATGTGATCGCGAAATTGAGTTGACAGCATTCATCAAATCAACGCAGTCACACTTTAGACATTCTTTTTTTGTAGTCGAAAAAACCGGGTGGACAGAGATTGCAAATGTAAGCTTCCGGCTTCTTCTGAAAAGCTTTGCCTCCGCGCGTGACATGGGTCACAATCCATTTGCGGCGAATGTCTTCGATGTGTTCGCGCTGAGCGTGTCGCGGATGCGTTTTGCACTTCACCCACCATCGGTCATCAATTTTCACGAAACGACAGTCGCGGCAACGTAAACGAAGCACGTCTTTGTCTTTGAATGTCCGAATCTGCGTTATCAACGCTGCGTTCCAATTCACGCCATTTATTGTCGGCTTTAATTGCGATTTTAAAACACAATTAAGTGTCGAATTAACGATCGCTTTTATCCAATGCATGCTTGTGTTTCGTTCGTGTTCCGACCGCCAGATGGCCACCGCGTCTGCAGCTTTGCGAATGCGAGCGAAAAGTTTTCAAAAGTTTTTTATTTTTTCTAACTAAAATTAAAAGTTTGAAAAGCAAACTGAAACAAAATCAAATTTCATAATTCCGATTTCGATTCAACATTCTATCAAACTGTCGTCGTCGCCTGCATTCTTAAAACTTAAATTTTTAAACATCATAACGATCAATGGTCTCAAAATTTGCGATTCACGCTGTGTTCAATCTTTAAGCAAAACGTTTGTTTCATCAATTTTTGTACTTCGCTTCTCTTTTCGTTCAAACCGATTAGTTTGACTACTCATTTATTTTGCGATGAAAGATTTAACGACTCATGTCTTCCATTTATTTATTGTAGAATCATCTACATTTCGGGCCCGATTCTGCTTCTTCGTGGACAAAAACAAGAAAATTAAAAAGTACAAATAATTCATAAGCGTTTAAGCGAGAATAAAGCAAAGGAAGTATGAATAGCCTGCTTTTAACTACGAGCTATCGAAACCATAAACATTTTTCGTGTACTATCAAAAAAAGAGGATTTAGAATTAAATATTTCAAAATATGAAAAAAAGGTCATTGAATCGCAAAATAAAGCGACTTAGCGCAAAGCTTTGCAAAACTTTTTTTAAATGAAAAAATTATGATTTACGATTCGAGAGAATGAAATCTAATTGTGCTCAAACAGTGCACTTTCCATTTGGGAATAAAAGCTTCGTTCTTTCAATTTCCGCTGTGAAACATCCTCACATTTTGACGAAATCATACATCCGTTTCGTAAGAATTGGACGACAGTTAAGTTAGCAGAAATGTGTTATAATCACAGTGAGAGTAATCGGAATTTTTCTTTGAAATTGTTTTACTCATTTGTTTTTGTGTAATTTCATTTTAAAAAAATAAAACAAACAAGATTTTGAAACTATTTTATACTGGAAACAATTGAGATTATAAAATACGTAAGTAAATGACGGGTTTTATTGTTTACTTTTCTACTCACACTTATTTCCGTTTCATTTCTAACTTAAAGCTCTGATTTTCGCAAAAATTTTTTAATTCGAAGTTCGTTTCGTTTAGAGTCGAAATATTCTACAAATTTAACACAATGAAAGTAAATTTATTTTTAATTTTTGGCATCGTGTCATCTTTCACAATCGTTTTAGGAGAGGGTAAAATTGTTACGCGCTTCTAAAAGATGAAATTTTAACTTTTATTCTTATTCTTCAGATTCAGAAATTTGTTCACAGAAGCCAGATCGCGGAGGATGTCGATCGGTTTTGATTCGCTGGTTTTACAATACGAGTAGTCAAAAATGTGAACGTTTTGTTTATGGCGGCTGCACAGGAAACAAAAATAATTTTGTCAGTGAAAGATTGTGCACGAGAAAATGTGTGAAGTCTGCACGCACAGAAGACATTTGCAGTTTGCCAAAAAATACAGGCCCGTGTCGTGCATACTTCAAACGTTTTTGGTACAATAAGCAAACCCGTAAATGCGAAGATTTCATTTGGGGAGGTTGTGGGGAGAATGATAACAATTTTGAAACACCTGAAGAATGTGTGCAAACGTGTAAAGCGAAAGGAGTAGTTCGATATTATACGAGAAGACAGAAAAGATCTGAAGATGAGGAAGAAAGTGAGACCGAAGAAGATTTTGATATTTGCCTGCAAAAGCCCAGTCGCGCTCCATGTTACGAAATAGGCATTCGCTACTTTTATAATTCGACCAACGGCCGCTGTGAGATCAGTTATGGTGGATGTAAAAAGAGTGAAAACAGTTTCACCACTTTTCAAGAGTGTAAAGAAAAGTGTCAAGACAGAGCACCGAAAATAGACTTTCCAAAGAATGAATCGAAAGAAAAACAGAAGAAACGACGTTGTTATCTCAAAAAGCACGATGGTTACTGTCGGGGCAAATTCGATCGCTATTATTATGATGCAAGCAGAAACAAATGTCTTCCATTCACATTTGGCGGATGCTTCGGAAATTTGAACAACTTTAAATCTCTTAAATCGTGCGAAAAACTTTGCGTCGATAGAAATTAGATTCCATTTTTCAATCATTTCATTTTTTAGAATTTGTATCTCGGTTTATTTAATTGTCGATTCTTAAATCAATAAACTGATTTCAAAACTTTTCCTATTTGTTGTTAAAAGCGCAGTTTTTCAGAGGTAAAATGAAATATGTTTGCGATTTTGTTCGATATTTGTGTAAGCCACGAAAATAAGATTGACGAAACTCAGAAACGTTTCGATTCTGGCGAATAAAAGCAGTGAAATCAAATTCGATCTTTGCCCTAAGCAGCAAATATATGAATCGTATGAAATACAAAATTAAAACGAAGCGAATTTTGAAAGTCACTTTACTCACTGGGATTCGTTACGTAGAAATCATTATAAATGCTGAATATTCCTATGACACATTCAAATATAATGTCAATCACAAGCGCTTTATTCACTAATTTGATTAATGAAAATTTCCAGCGGATATATTGCACTTCAATAATCAAATCTTCAGGAATAAGCGTAATTAGATTCATTGTCCAGAGAACAAAGCCAATGTATGACAAGATGTAGATGTTGTACATGTTTTTGATCAAACTTATTCTAAATAAACCTAAACGTGCTTCACTCATAAATCGAATAAAAAGTTGACACAGTTGTAAGTAAATAAGTAAACATATTAAACTGAATATAAATTGTTTGCTTGCGTCAGAAAATATGGTCAATTGCATTTGAATAAGACAAACTGAAGAATTAATTAATCGTCGTCGCAGTTCTATCCATTGTTCCAATCTATTGTTTCTAACCATCGTCGTGCATTAAATTAACTTTGTTGGAATTTATGTTAATTAGCATATTTCTTTATTGTTCTATGCTTTTTTAAAAAGTAATTTTAATTTTTAGCTTTAATTTTCATTTGATGATCGTTTCATAAAAAGCTAAGAGTTTAGATTAAACTATTTTTTAAATTCACCAAAGGAAATGTGGTTAAACCCATGTAAAGTTGATGTTCGTGCAACATCGATTTTTAATCTGGCAAAATCTCACTTTAGCACTGATGAGAGCCATTTTTGGTTTATTGTACTTTATGTAATTTACATCTTATTGACATTTGTTTTTGCACACTTTTTCGATACGCACCACTCTTGCCGACCAGCTGAAAACCATTTGCATATCAGTCATTTTTCTTCACAAAATTCAAACGACTTGTGGAAAAATGGCAAGCATATGAATTCTTGATTGAATGATTTCGGCGATTATGGGAAATAAAAAGTTTACCTGTTTCGTTTCCTAGTTTTCAGGCAGTTCAAATTTTTCTTTTAACTTTAATGCATTTTAATTCGCATTCATATAAATCACAAATGTTTTATTGTCTTATACTTCGGTCAAACTTTGTAATAATTTTTTTTAAAAATTAAATAAACTTGTCCGGTTTATTAAATTCTAAATAATTATT
>NCKU01004875.1:0-11275 GCA_003675995.1 Dinothrombium tinctorium
GTTAATTTTCAATTAAGTTCGCTGCCCGATCATTTACACATTGATTGAGTTCAAAGATTCTTTTTGAAAAGCGAAAAAATTCTCTCCTCAATTATTTAGGCGAGCATTAGACGAAGATTTTTTAGAAAAATTAAATTATGACTTTGCTTTTTGGACATAAAAGGAAGTATAATGTGAAATAAAAGCGATCGCCGAAAACAAATTCACAAGCTAAAAGAAGCTTTTTAAATGTAAATTTTATTCAGTAAAAGCGTTTTTGCATCTTATCGACTATTTCTGCATATTATCAATAATTTTTATTTTTACTTCCACTAAATTTATAAAAAATCATTTCAGTGAAGAACTTAAAACTGTGAAAGTGAAAAACAAAATCGTTCGATCAATTCATTGCCTCAACAGAATTGAATATAAATTCGAAATTATAAAAAAGTTATGAGGACGATTAAAGTTAGTAAACTCTGCTATTATAAACTTGGTATAAGTTTGATTCTTTTATCAATAAAGAATATAATTTAGCGTGAAAATGTTTTGAAAGTCGATAAATTAGACATTTAAATCTATACAAGACTTGTTAAAATTAAAAAATTTCATTCTTACCTTTGACAATGACGCGAATCGAATTGTGGTGACCTTTAGGTGTGATGCATTTGAATTCACCCGAATCAAGTTCATTTGCGTAATAAATCGATACTCGAAACTTCCAATTTCGTTCATCTTCATTCACTGCCCAACCGCTCGGATATTGACTAAGTTTTGAGATTGATGAAAGCGATCAGATTTTGTTGCGTGATCATTTTTTTTTTCGAAAAATTGTTTTAAATTTTGAAATGCAAAGAATCAAAAAGCATACCGTTGCGCCATTGTCCAGCTCCATTCTGGATCACCATTTTGACGTGAGTAAAGACAATCGAAATGGGCGATGGTTCCTTTCGTAAGCACAATTTCACCCTCATCGTTTACGCCAATATCGCCCGAGGCGACACTATACACAATTGACGGCGGACTGTCTTCTGAAGAATGTAAAGCGGAAAGCAATTGAGAAAGTGAAAGCAAAGCAGGAAATAAAATTAATTTCGAAAACAAAATATTTGGCTTCACGCTTGAGATGAATTACGGTATGAGACGAGAAAAAAATGTAATTTATGACAGCATACAAGTATTAAGGTAAAAATAGAGAAAAAGTGAGCACTTCTCGCGCGAACATGTCTGTTGCAAAAAAGAGATAAAAGAAGTGTTGACAATAATGATAATTAATTAGAAGTTAGGCACGTTTTGACTCGTGCTTTGAGTAATTATCGTTAAATGAAAACTGTCATTCAAAGCGAAGGCGAGCGAAAAAGAAGAGAAGGCGGAATGAGTGAAATGCAAGAAGCAGAAGAAAGATGGAGAGAGAATGAAGCAAAATGTGATTTACACAACGTTTTCCACTAATGATATAATCAAAAAACGAGAGAAGGCAAGCATTGAATCACAAAAAGCAGAGATGATCGTTTAAAATACAATAAATTTCTCATTTTACACTATCACTTTAGACGCTAAAACTTTTCTTTTTCATCTTAATTGGTCATTTGCGGCAAATAAAAGTAAATATGCTCAACTTACGTGAAAAATTTGTTTGTAACGTCGTCGCTTCGCATTTCGGAAACGGATAATTCCAGCGTCCGTCTTTGCATTGCAGCTCCGAGTTACCGATAAATTTATACAGTCCGACCTCTTCACAGCGTAGCTGCACAAGATGAAAATGTGTAAATCATCACGAATCACACATTTTAAAATTTGCTTAACACTGCAACCGCAAATCAAATTCGTCTTTTTCATCCGTCACTTTAGCTCTCAAAAAGTGAGAAAAATAGAGAAAAGAATCTAAAACAACGCGAAAATATTCACAACGAATTTGGCAGAAAGCAATTGAAAATAAGAGAGTAACAGCATCAGTTAAATTAAACACATCGCTTGTCGAATACGTCGAATACGAAATGAATGTGTTTTTCTTTTTTGCAGGGTAAACGCCGAATAAATTCGCACACACAATACAATACAATAGAATACAATATTTATTTGTTTTCTTACGCTGAATTTTCTATTCTATTTCAATTGATTTTATTCGAGTTTATTTTTCGCTCGTTTCTTGTTACTTGTTTTCGCTTTTTGCTACGAATCAAAATGCAAAAGAAAAGAATGAAAAGTCAGGCAGAGTGAAAGAAACTGCCTTGCAATGTATAATAACGAAAAAAAATTCTCTTTTTTTGCTTTTTTCTGCTTCCATAGCATCAGACTGAAACTATTGCTATTTTTAAATTACTTTCTCACGTAAGAACCGAGCTTTAAAGAAATTTAGCTTCGCGAAAGTAAAATAAAATAAAAATAAAAAATAAAGTTACTAAAAAATCAAACGCTTAATGAAATGAAGCTTTTGCTTTCTTACTCGCTATCGCAATTCTTACACTTTCGCCATTCAAATTTAAAGTTATCGCGCACACTTTTGAATTCGCTTTATTATTTCTTTCGCGAATCGCATTTACTTTACTTCGTGCAGCTCGTTAAATATATTCTCTATTTTGTTTTCTTTTTCGCGCTTTTCAGAAGCGTGATTTCATCTTTTCTGTTCACTTAGCCAAGCGACAAGCTCCAAATGCGTTAGAACGCATCGTGTATGTGAATGGTGTATAATTTCATACTAATAAAAACGGATTAAATTCTATGTGAAAAAAACTGTTATTCTACGTGAGCGAAAATTTTTCGCCAGAATTAGCGCACAAGATTTACTCTGTAAGTTAACAGAACATTTTTTTTCGATTTTCACTGCTTTAGTGTTTTCTGTATGTTACTGTCTTTTCTCAACACTTTAGCTGTCGTTTTTTTTCTTTCATATTACAAAAAAACATTTCTGATGTAATCGATAAAAAATTAATTTCCTGGTCTTAGCTGGAAATCCAACTTCTAGCTGCGTTTTTTGTTTAGTACGTTTTTTACAATTCTCTAGCTAACTTGCTCCTCAATTTCCGGCGATTAAACTTTTTAGTTGACTTTACCTCTTAACTCTAAAAAAAGCACAAATTCTAAAAAGAAAAATTATTCTGTTTTTGGTGCTCGGGAAAACTAATAAAAACATTTCATAAATCTTTCTATGAAATGATTATTCACTGATTTACAAGTTCATAAGCGATATTGTAATAAAGGAATCATTGAACGAGCGAGATGATTGTAATTGTAGTTAAAACTTTTCGCTCTAATATAAAAAAACGAAAAGTAAATTGATTTTTACAACAGACATACAACGAGTCTTATTGTTTTCTTACATTTTGCTTCTCTTTTTTGCGGTTAAAAGTAGAAAAAAAAGTTTATTTAATGTGAAAAGAGCGAGAAGAAAAGGTAGACGAAAGCAATTGAACGTAGAACACATACAAACAGCGGTACTTTAATTCTTTTCTTTTACTCTCCGTCTGTCACACAAATAAACATTATACGACATGCAACACTTCTATATAAAACGGCTACACACCTTAATAATACTTTGGTCAGCGATCGTATGTATTTGATCGACAATCAATTGCGTTTCGTTGTGCGTTACAAGGATGCCATTATTGCGCGGTCGAATTTGACAGTCTCGAAACGACGGCGGTTCCAACGGTGAGCCTTTTAGTATTGGAAATGTGAGAGAAAGAGAGAGAGAGAGAGAGAGAGAGAAAGAGGAAGAGAGCGATAAGAAAAATAAAAGTGAAAGCGCGAAAGCTAAATTTCTATGAGTGCAAAATGTGCAACAATTTCGTTTTCTCATTTCTTATTTTATCTTAAGCAATAGTTTTTCTTTTCCCTTTATTTCTATCGTTCATTCAAATGTAACTTTCTTAATGATTAGACTAATTTTAGTTTCACGTATAGATTGTAGAACATTAAAGAAACACGCACACACATGTACACACATAGAGATATAGAGAGGAGAGAGAGAGTGAGAGAAGTCATTAAATATTTACGCTCAATGAAAATCAGCGCTAGAAGAAATCTTATTTGAATGTCGCCTATATACTTGAGCAAACAAATCGTTAGTTTTTGAGCAAAAGAGAAAAATGTAATCACATCTATCAAAAATATTCATTGATTTTGTTAAGAAAGTGAAAATTGCATTCATAATTTTCGGGTGAAAATTGAAATTTCGAGAGCTTCATTTTTGAACGAGCTGCGAAAAGCAATAATTTTGCATATTTCGAATACTTGAATATTCTTTTCGCTTCGCGATTGAAAAAAAGCGCTTCACAAATTATGAGTCTTTCTTCTTTTCTACTCGAAAATGAAATATTCGACTTCGCAAATGAAACTCGAGAAAAATCTGTCACAATATTGTGTATTCACTCGCTTTTGGCAGTAAATAAATGCGTGTTTTGAATATAATTTTTTAAAAGAAATGCATTACAATTTTAAATCAAAAAAAGTTGTGTTTGATCTATAGTATAAATCAGAAAAGTTAGATGAAAATGAAAAGCTATTTTTATGATAATTCATATCGTGTCAAGTGTACGTGTATTGTTTCGCTCTCGTATCGGTTTCACGGCACATTGCATACAACACAAAAGTAACGCGATTTTATACTTGACACAAACAAATGATGCTCAAATTTGCTTTTTTCCCTGATCTATGCCATTATTTGCTCTTCTATATTCTCGATGCCGCTTTTCGTCGGCTGAATTTTCAGCTTAATCATCTTTGCGACAATATAATGTCAAAAAGAATCGTAATAAAACGCCCATTGTGCATGATTTGCCAGTTTTTTAATAATGAATACACTTGAAACAGATTTGCACTCACTGATTTTTAGTTTTTTTTGGGGGGGGAGGTGAAATAATAAAGTTTATAAGAAGAAATTTCGACTTGGTCATGATTATATGAAAAATTTTCAAATACTTGATCAACTTTGGCAATTTTGCCTAATTGACCGAAATTCCAAAAACTTGTATTAAAAAATAAAATCGAAATTTAAATAATTTGATTCAATTATAGAAATGTAAAGATTATTTATTCTTCATGTCACGAACTAAGTAAGTATTTCAGGAATGAAGAGCGTAAATATTCATTTCTGTGTAATATTGTTTTACTTAACGGCCAAAAGTGAAAATATTTAAAAGCTCAAAATTTTACATATAAGTTTAAAGATAAATCTTCGAGTAGTGAATGATCAGAAAACAAATGAAACGCTAAAAATATGTCGCTGTGAATAAATAAATTAAATAGTTTCGATTGAGTTCAATTTAATTAAACTATAAAAATTCACAATAAAACGTTTAAAATTGATTTTCACTACAAAATTTAATCAAAATTACGTAGTAAATTATTTGAACTGTTTGATTATTCTTTTTCACGTATAATTTGCTATTAAAATTTCTCAGCTGAAAGTGAATTTAGTAACTTATAAAGTTTTGATCGTAAAACGTTTGAATTAGAGTTGCGAAATAAACAAAAAGGAATCATTAAGGAGCGTTGAATGTTGAACTTTTCCAGCTTGATTGCTTCGAGCAGAAAACACTTGTAAATAATAATTGAAACTCGTAAGTCTGGCTTTTGCTGAAAAATCTATAATTCAAACAATTCTTGAAGTTGATTGGAGTGGAGATGATAAGGCAAATAAAGTCAACTTTTACTGGTTCTACTAGAGTTAAGCTCAAGTTTTTAATTAATGTGTCTGGTATATAGCTAATTAGCAGATAATTGTAAGTTCTAATTAGAGTAAAAGAGAGAAATGTTCATTAAACAGAAACAAAGATATACGCTTAAAATGAGCTTAATTCGCTTAACATGCATTCATTTGTAGGGCACTTAAGATTTTAAATTTATAATTGTGTAAACAGAAATGCTAAGAGTAAAATTTAAAATGTGTCAAAAAATAAAAAATTGTTAGAAAATATTTTAGAATTTAACAACAAATGCTTTAAACAAAACTTCATTTTATTTCAATTCATTCTTCACAAGTGTTTTAATTTAAAACTTAGCAAAGACTTGTGCAAAGAATTTCAATTTACATTGCAAATAAAATTTAAATTGGTCATATCAAGAACGATAAATGAAATTTGTTGAGTAGTTAGTGAAAGACATTGAAGTAATTTTCAAGCACTTTTCGAGTGTGAGCGACAAGCAATGATCATCCAGACTATGTGCTCTCTTCATGTAATTTTTCGATAATTATTCCATTCGAGTTTTTCTTTCATTCGCACTCAGACTCTCTCTCTCTCTCTCTCGTGCTTCTCTCTTTCTATCTATCACTTTCTATTTAATTTTTTTTTCAATCTATTGAAAAAGCGAACAGTAAAGAGTGAATGAATGAAAATAAGAGAGACGCAATTGAAAAGGAGAAAAAGTAAAATGAAGAGAATGAAGGATGAAATGAATAGGAGAAAGAGAGTGCGAGAGAGAGAGAGAGAGAGACAGAAAGAGAAAGAAGAGGAAGTCGGAGGAACAAAAGGAAGAGCTAGAATACAAGCTTTTCATCGGCGGAGAAATAAAAGTATTGGTAATAGACTAAAGATTTTCATTAATCTTCTTTGTTAAAGGTTCTCTCAATTACCGTCGTAGCCTTTGCTTATTGTTCGCCGAGAATTAAGCGAATGAAAAGCTATTTGATATCAACGAGAGCATAAACATATACTGTGTGTATATGATCACTGTGAACATACATGGCTTGAGCTTAATTCGCTTTTTCTTTTTCACTTCTTATTCGTTTTCTACGCACAAATCATAAATTATTATATTTACTTGTCGCTCAAATAAGCTTCAATTAGCGGTCTAATTTACGGTTAATTTAATCTGCGACAGAGACTGTATCGGAATGCTGAATGATAAAAAGAGAAAAGCAGATGAAACGAAACGAACCTTGCTGCAAAGCGCACAAAGGACCGACCCAAACACCGTTAATGCATTTAATTTTACAAATACGCTTCTGTTCCAACGGTCCAATTATGCCGACGAATTGTATCTCTTCGATCGATGAAAATGTCGAGCCTTTTTGCCCGCTCACGGTATCGAGTATGTCCGGGCTCGGTGAGCCGTTCACCAATACTTCGGGAGAAGCGCAATTGACGCGCTTTACAATTGTATCGTGCTTTGTTGCGGTGCCACGATTAATTTGATTGATGTTGTTATCCTCGCCTGTTTTTATCGCAGAAAGCAAAATAAAATTATTTTTAGCGAAAAGCGAATTGATAATTTTACACTTGAATTAAATTTGAAGAAAATTTTATTTGAAAAAATTAATTTTACATTTTTCATTTTCGAATTGAATTTTTGTTTGTTTCAGTTTTTTGCTTTGACGTTAGATCGATGCAGCATATAAAATGTAGTTATGTAAATGAAATGAATTTTTTCCTCTCCATTCTTTCTCATTCTCTCTGCTTATACATTATCATTGCGTTAAGAATCATTGTTCGCAATGTAATCACAATTTTTTTCTCAACTGCAAACTCTTTTCGTTTCTCTCTCATCTCTGCTTTTCTCTCTCAGTTTGTATGCAAAATACAAATGTAATGCAAGAGTGCAGAAAATAAATTCCGTGTGATTATTTCAGCTAATTTTTATTCTTTAAACATAACAATTTTTTTCTATAGGATTCAAATGAATATATTTTTACATTAAATAAATCGCAAACCTACTTTTGCATGAATTCGATTCGAAAAATGACGGAGAGAAAAGAGCTTTGGCTTTATACTGTGCGATATGAAAAGTAAATTACCGAAGAAGCGCTTTGTTGTGTTTATCCAACCAGAAACTTTTTTAATTTCGTCGTTTTTTTCATATTAAAATTAATTTTTTAATTAAATTCCTTTACAGTGTTGTAATCTTGTTCATAGTAACTTTTTTAAATTCATGTGCATGTAAAATTGAATCGCAATGTTACTACTTTTTTGACTTGCAATTTTCTGCTTTTTTAGATAAAAAAGATTAAATTTTTAATTTTAAATTTTAATTCTTTTTGCGTCGAATAATCTCATACATTGTGAATATAAAATGTCACTTTACTCAGTGTTTGTATAAACGTTTTGAGCAATTTTTTCTTTTTAACTTGATTAAAACTTATTTGCTCGAGCGTGTAATGAGAGAAAATAAAGTTATGAAAAATTATGATAGAGTGAGATATTTCTTTGAAAAATGTTCTCTCGCTCTCTATCTCTCGTTCTCTGTCTCTTTCCCTTCAAACTATTCTTGTGGTTCAACATCGAAAGCAGCACTTTCAACACTCAATTTTATTGATCAGCTCACGAGGGTATTTAGCTACAGAATGTCTAAGCTTGAACGGGTTCTTATGCTTTCTTATTCTATATCAAACTTGCCGATTTAATGAATAAATTTCTTAAAGTAGTTTCTCTCTTTTTTTGCCCAAAAATTGTATAACGTTTTGATTAAGTGAGGTGTATTTCGTTTTGATGAATGTGCGTGTGTGAAGATTGCGTGTAATACTCAAATCGAAACGATTTTCACGACTATTTTTCTTTTTTTCCCTCTTACTTCGAAAACTGATGTTTGAAAGCACAGTGAAATGAGTTTTCACACTGATCACAAGCTAATGAAACACATGCAACCTTTAAAGTTGTTTCTAATTAAAAAGAATTTTCGGTTAGATGGTAACGATTCTTGCTTCGTGTAAAAATTCTCTAATTTACCACTTCTCTTAGCCATTTCAGTTAATTATGTGTCTTAAAACTTAAAAGCATTCTTAATGCATGAGAAAAGTTTGCGCAATAAATTAATTGTGTTTGAGTATCAAACTTTTTTCTAAACTTATGTGCTTAGATCAAAAAATCGTTTAAGAGATTTTCTAAGAAAGTAATTTTATCGCAACGATTAAAACGGTGAGAAATTTTACAAATTGACGAGTTGTCCATCTAATTTTGAAAAAAAATCGATTTATTCAAATTTTCTCGATAAAATATTCAATTACCAAGTCAAGTATGGAAAAAATGAAAGTTTAATATTGCTTTTGATCTAACTTCTTCCATGCTTAGCATAAATATGTCTTGAAATTAGTCGAAATTGATTTTAAATGCATTAGATACAGAATATGAGTAATTTTTGTTGATTAAATTTGCATTGAAAATAAGTTACGAGTTAAAAAGTAAAGCGAAGCGAAAATAGTTTGTTTGATAAAATTTAACAAAAGAAGATCAAAAAGCGAAATTTCTTTCTATAGACTAATGGAAGCATTTCCTTTTTGCTTCGTTTTATTGCCCGAAAAATAAAGCCAATGTAAAACATATTTTCTCTTTCTTCTCTTTTTCATTTCGTGTGAACTGTACTTTTGTTCTTTCAATCAAGAAAAAATTATTCGAAAAATACTTTTCAAAGATAATTTGGTTTAAATTGGATCAATTTCACTCAACAAACACTTAAATTCAGTAGAACGACTGTCTAATTTCGCGATTTATATTCGTTGAGCGCAGCAAAAATTAACGCGAGAGCTTTCGAATTAAGTTATGGATATTGAAAAATGCAATAGAAAAATTAAATTTATGAAGAGATTGAATAAATGGCGTACTTACCATTACTCGAGTGCAAAAGTGCTGCGATTGCAAAGAAACAGATGAATGATAATTTGACAAAGTAAAAATTCATCATATTTGAGAGAAAATTTTTTTCGCTTCTCGTTTCACGATTTCGCAGCAGATCAAAAATTCAAATTTAACGCGTGATTATACTTGAATAGACAAAGCAGCGAATGAAAAAAGTGTTCAAAAAAGTGAGGCGAAAGAAGAGAAAGCGTTAAAAAGCTCCTTTTTTCATCTCCTTTAAAACTCAAATGTTTTTAAGCCTGAGAAGTAAGAAAAGAGTGAGAGGAAAAGTTTTCGCTTCTTCTTTTTCTTTAATTCGCTTGCTTTCCATCTCTTTTCACATTCTTTTGCTTTTCTTTTGCATTTTTTACGCAAAAAAGAACTGAGCTTTTTTGTTCATTTCACTTTTCATATATATTATATTTTATATATACAAAGCATCGCGAATATTAAATGCCAAATATTTTTTCCCGGAGATTTTCATAAATCTATGCGACGGAATGTACAACTTTGAATATTTATTTGCTTTGCTATTTATTCACTAATGCTTCGATGTAAGCGATCGAGAGATTATCGCGAGTTTTTTTGTACTTTTATTTTATTTTAACTATTTCACTCGAGTAAAATAAAAAACTTTCGCTGAGAGATATAAATTTAGTTTCAGCTATAAGGCGGTCAAATAGCTGTTTAAGTCAGATTTATTTAATTGCTTTCAATCGTAAACAAAATAATCGAATGTGGAAAGAGCTACAAATACTTAAAAGCTTTGGGATTCTTGCACTTAAAGCATCAATCAGCGGAAAAAAGTCACGTTCTTTTTTCTTTATAGAAGCGCTGGAAAATGATGCTTTAAAAAGATTTGGTTGCTCAAAAAAATGAGAAATGAAAGAAAAGCAAGGCGGAGAGAGAGAGAGAGAGAAAGAAAGCGATATATTTTTCAAGTGAAACATAAATAAAACATGACGAGTGAAGAGAGAGAAGTAAGCAATAATCAAAGTTTGTTCATCTTCGCTCTCTCGTCGTTTAGAAGAGAAAACTTTTTTGCAAAATAATATTTACTATTATCACGTGCGAAACAATAAAGCATAAAGAAGAATAAACGAGCTCAGATTTCTAGTTTACTTCGCTTCTGTCCAAACAAGTGTATTATATAGCGTAAAGATAGTACACAAACGGAGAAAGATGAACCGTATTAAGGAGTTAAAGCTTCAAATGAGCGCAAACACATTGTGTATAAAAGACGCATAGTGCCAAATTCACACGCACACATCAGCTCGACTGATGGCATAGTGTATATATAAATACATAGGCATTCACATACATAGATACACACGCACTCACTCAGAACTAGAGACACGAAACATACACACTAACCGCCTCTTAAAGCCATGCCTTCCGCTGCTTAAACAAGCGGAGAAAAAAGAAGCTATTTTCGTGAGCAAACTCCAAATTTCGATTTTCACTTCTCAAATATTCTCTCTTGCATCAAGCTTTCTGTAAATTTTTACCTCTTTTCAAAATTATCATCGTTGTTTAAATTTCAAATGAATTTCAAGTTTATTTTGCAAATCGACAAAACGAAATGCGAACAAAATTTGCTAATGCTTCGATCGTTTTGAAAAGCTTCACTCTTTAAAAGACTTTTTCAAACATATCGCTCGCTTCCGAAGTATTTTTTAAAGTTTGTTGTTGACTTTGATCATTAAGTTTACTTAATTTGTTTTTTCCTTGAGTTTCTCTTTTTTAAA
>NCKU01004876.1:0-11273 GCA_003675995.1 Dinothrombium tinctorium
ATTGTCTCTATTTAAATTAGAATTATCTTTATTTTTCCATGCTTAATTTATTTTAAAATATTTAACAAATTACATGTAAAGCGTTTATCTTTACAATGATATTACAGAATGTACACTCGTGTCCAATAAAATCTTTCAATTTATTGCTTTGCAATAAAGTGTAGTGAAAAGATTTTATTGAACCTGAGTGAACAATAAAATGATGAATTTTTCACAAACTTAAAACTTTGCTTAGAATAGATTTGTTTTTGAGAATTCACACCTTAAGCCTTTTTTTCGAAAATTAAACAAACAATTCTTAATCACTAGGAATTCGCGAAAAATTGCCATGAATGTCATCCTTGGCGGCAAAAAGCACACCTCGCACACCCTCTTTTAAGATTTCAAACTCTTAGGCGAGTGCATTTTATTAATAAATGTGAATTCAAAATAAACAATCATTTTTAAGATCTAAATAATCTAAGTGTGAACAATTTTCTGAAGGATTCGATTAATACATGTCGTAGGATATCAAAGCTAACAAGGAAAGTAGTTTTATTTCTCGCTACCGATTTCAATAGAACTTAGTTTTTAGAGAGAACGTCGTGTGTCGTTTAAGAATAAACTCCATCATATGTGCGAGCTTGATGCGTGAAGCAAAATATTCGCGTGCAAACTTTAATATTAAAAGTGTTGCAAAAAAATTTTTTTCGAAATCTCAACCTATTTTTATCTGGTTTATTGAATATGCTAAATATTATGATTTTTATCTCTATTGTTATTCATGTCAAAAGTCTTAAAAGCAATTTTTCAGTATTTTTAAGAAGCATGTCAGACATCTATCATGAAATAGCAATTGAATAGTACTTTCATTTTAACTAAACCGGGTAAAAATCAATTGAGATTTCGACCCGCAATCGAAAAACATTTTTTTGCTTTAGGCTTAATGTTAAAGTTTTGATGCGATTATTTAATTCACGCGAAAAATTAACAGTGCGATGGGGTAATTCTTAAAGCACACATTAAATTCTAACTACATAATAAGTTTCATTGAAATCAGTATTGGGCCAAAAAAGTAGCTCCCTAGTAAGAAATGAAAAATAAATGCGAAATTAGAATCTTATTTAGCGTATTCACAAGAGACAAAATATCATTTAAACTCTGGTAAGCGTGCAAAAGGTAACTTCACATAATTAAGAGTGTTAACATTGAGATGACCGGGCCAAGTTGTCGTCCCAAATAATTCGGTTCGAATAAGCGCATATATAATAATATGGATTTGTGATTTTAAACATTAATTTTATTAGCAAAACACAATTTATTAAACAATCATAACATTTGATTCGATCACTTCAACAATAAATTTTAACCTCAATTTGAATAGCAATTCTGTTAGAAACGCGAACACGACAACAAATAATTTTCACTGCATTGAAATGTGGAATCTAACCTACTGCGTTGCAATTGAGTGCGAAACGAGAGTATTAATCGACTGCTGGTGATAAACGATTGGCGAACGTATTAAGTACTGCTCTTGCATTTATGCGAAATATTGTTTGATTGCCTATTTTGTCACCAAAATGAGGGACAAAGGCTATTGCATTTTGATAGTGCGATGATTTACGCGCGTAAATCATCGCTCAACACTTAACGCGTCATTGTGCTCGCCAAAACATTCAAAAAATTTTGTTCTTTGATTTCATTTGAATCAAATAAAAGAACAAAATTTTAATGTTTGCAGTCTTAACTATCATTTATAATTTAAATTAGTAATTAATACTTGATAGGAATATTTAGGTTTCATTTTCATTTTCGAAATAATAAAAGTGCTCGTATTATAATCGATAATCATAAAAGTGTATTATGAAAACAATCAAATTAACATAATCTCTGAATGATAATTAATATTATGCTTATCCCATGAGAATGTTCTACTGTTTCAAAATAAAATGTTTCGATTGTCGAAAAGTAAGCTCAACTGCAAAGCATCAAAAATAATTGAGCGTCTCGGAAAAGCTGCTTTGCAGCTAAGCTCGCTTTCGATAATCGAAACATTTTATTTGGAATCGGTAGTACCTTTTAATAAAAAATGAAATCGTTGTGAGAAATTCAAACTCAGGCCTAATCCGAAAAACAAACAAAAGCAAGTGGTGGCGATTGAATAAAACTTTTTGATATTTTGACGAAAGAAACGAAGCGAAGAGGAAATTTGAAAACATACTCAGTGCCCTCACTACTGACAATTTTATCGTAAGGACTTGCATCCTCAATAGTTTTCCAAGCTGAGTTTATACTTTCTTTGGTTTCAATTTTTGATTCGCTTTTCAGATTAACAACTTTTGTTATTAAAGTAATTTTTGATACGTAACACGGATATTGCATCACGTAGAACTCGTCTTTACTAGCTGCGGGAAATATGCGCTTTAACGAGGGAAAAGTTTTTGCCCACGTTTTCTTAGCATGCATACAAAAGTTGATTTTGTTAAACTTCAGTTTTAAGTTCATCTCGCATTGAAACGATTTAATTTCTAATTCATTAAAACCATTGCCAGGAAACGATATTTGCACGTATTTTACTCGACTCGGCTTGAAGAAGATGTTTTGCCAGCCCCAATAAAGCGATGTTGCGTTGCACGACCGTATCAAACGCAGATCGTTCCCATCGCTGCCTCCGCTGACCGTATACGAATTGTAGTAATAATTCGATGGCAAGCTGAACTTAATGTAATTTATTTCGCAACACTGTTTGAGTTCGAAAACAATGCTCTCGTTAGCAATACACTGATAAAATCCCGCTGTTTTAATTTCAGACCATTTGTTATCTTTTACTGAGAACACTGCCTTTACTTTTGGCTCTGACGACATGGTTTCGCTATTATCTTCACATTTATCTAAATCATTTAAACTCCTGAATTCTTGAGCAAGCGTCATATTTGCTTCATGCGATTGTCTTAACTTATGGACAGATGAATCCGGTATAGATGGTAAAGAATCTTTTCTTGTTTCGATTATTGCTTCCAACTTTTTCACGTCCATTTTAGAGAAAAGCTTTTCTAACTTAATACAACAAGGAGAATTGTGGTAGCTACTTAGAGCTTCATAATCATTTTCACTGTTATCACTTTCTTCGTCATCCTGGCTATGCGAGTACTTTGATCTTTGTTTGAATTTTTTTAATTTACAAGCGACAAAATAATCGTCGTCAGTAAATAAATTAGTCGGCAATACTTGATCATAAAACTCTTCTTTTGAAATCAAATTGAGGCGAACTTTTTTCAAAAGTACGCTCAAATCACATTTAGAGTTTGCCTTTTTCCATTCAATGAGAGCATTGAAAAGAGCCAACTCAGGAACTTCGAATGTATCTCTAATGATGATTTCGTGTACCAAACGCATTTGCAATGTCTTGAAAAGCTCCATATTCGCAATTAATTTAGCTGCGTTTTGATCGATAAAATAGAGACATTTTTGCGATATGTTAGTCATGTCGAATCGATAAGCAAACATATAAATTTTGTTCACATTGTTCAAAGTCAAGCAATCATTTTCAACGATGAACGCGACGAGGTGTTTGTATTTGAATTTAATAGCTAAATCGAGCAAATCGTTGAGGCCAACGGCGAGCAGATCTTTTGCGCTCAAATGACCGATGGAAGCGAACTCCACCAGCTTTTCCACAGTCTTCTTCGTGCTTTCGACTTTGATTTCGAGACTATTCGCATTTCGTGCGAAATGATCGCGAATGAATTCGCATTTCTCTTTCAAAATCGCGATTTCAAAAGGCACGTTCTCACCTTCGACAACCAAACAAGCGTATTTAGACATTATTTTTTCACTTTAATCACTAGTTTCAGTGATTCATTGAAACAGAGTTGCCATTCAATCGAAATGGGTGTATTCAATGCAAAGAGCAATCAGCGATTGAATGTTTATCATGAGATCATTGCTTAGTAAATATGTCGCTATGTCGTCAACATTAACAATACTTTAAACATTTTAGCATAAAACAGATTGAATAGTTTCATATAACACCATCTATTTCTATCTGCACTGTAAATATCGTTTGCAACACAATTGAAAAGTTTATTACAATTAACAATGTATTATCACGAGTTTATTTCAAATTTCACGCTTTTTATGTTGGCCAAATATTATGTTTTGTAATGAATTATTGCATCGCGAAGTATTATGAGTTTACTCAGTCAGATGTTTGAATTTAAGTATTTTTATCATATTTGAAACATTTTTATAACTTACGGACAGGAAACTATTCTTTAGGTGTGATGCAAAAATATCAAATGTTGCTGTAATATTATGTTACAGTAAGAGGCAAAACAATTCCCCACTCTAGCATGCATATGCGCATTTGGGGTGGGGAATTGTTTTGCCTCTTACTGTACATGAGTGAATGTTTTTTTTTAATCACAATTTAAGACAAAAAAATTTCGTTAGTCTCGACATTTTAAATAAGAAAACAAAATCGTATGAAGCCGATGTCACCGCTTCTAAATGGTGAGACTAGCGAAATTTCTTGTTTCGAATTTCTTTGTATCACAAGCTTTTTCATATAAGGCATACAATGTAAAGCATATCAATTGTAAAGCATGTCAATGAAATGCGCGTCATAACCGATGAGTGACGCTGAAAAAAAGTTTAATTACGATCGTTGAATTTTTTCATTTTTCATCAAATTAATTCATCGCACTCACAACATACAAACAAACAATGTTACATCTTATCAATTCAACGCAATGTTAAGCTGTAAGATGTAATATTTACCCGTTATTGCTTGATAAAGCAAATGAAAAGTTTTATTTGATTGTAATTAGAGTATTTTTCTCGTAACTACCTATCGGTAATCACGCGCATTTAATTGACATGCTTTAGCTGTAAGGCAAATATTAAACGATACAGACTAGATTTTTGAGAATAATGTTTTTAGTTTCATCTTTCTTTTTTCAAATCTATTTTTCCGAGAAAGGCTAGGAATTAAATATAAAGTTTATAATGAAACTCCGAGCAAATTTTTTATTTTTTTATTTTTATTCTCAATCTTTCGAAATCTTCTTTTCGCTTGATAAACTTTTTGGATTATCGTCACTCTCCACTCTTATAATAGCTGTTTCTCGAATTAATTTATCAAAGAATTGTTTATCGTCTAGATTTATCGATTCATATGAAAATGTCGATGCGTTCTCGTTAGTATCATTTTTCTCTAAATTTAAACTTTTTTTAGGAGCCAAAAGTTCGTTTTTGTCATCAACAATCTTACGAAAAACAAGTGAATTTTTTGGAACTACGACGGTTAAATTGAGATTGTTGTCTTCATTTCGAACTTCAATGTTTGCATTTCCGTTCAGTTTGAAAACACACAATTCATATTTGCTTTCTCTCTCGCAACCGCTCTTATTCAAACAAAAATGTAACTTTTTCGGAAATTGAACAATAACGTCTAACTGCTCCTCGTTCTTCTTATTCTCTGTTTGTTTTACATTCGCAACAACAAAATTAAATTTGTTCTTATCTGCTTTGATTTCTATGCTTGCATCCTCGTCGGAGGCAAATCTAGCGATCCACTTCTGTCGAGTTTTCGTTCCCTGTCCATCTTTTGACTCGTAATCGATTTCACCAGTTTCAAAATGTAACATATCTGTCGAGTTATCGAGTATCTGTTTTCTTTCATTAATATTTTTGGTAGATTCAACACTATTTTCTTCTTTCAAAGAGTCAAGAATTGATTTCGGACTCTTAAACAACGCTCTTAACTCTTCGCATTGCGGTGAATCAATTTTCTGACTTTTCGATGTAATCATCTTTTCTCTCTCATTTTTGATAAACTCTCGTCTCTTCTGTTTGCTCTCTTCTGCGCTTTCAACCACAAGAGCTTCATTCAATCGCTTTTGAAAAAACTCATTTCTTTCTCTGATATTTTTTCGTCTTCGTAATCGTAAAACTGATGCAATCACTGCGATTATGAAAGTTGCTCCGAATGCAGTCACTGTTAACACAACACTTAAATGACTCGATGGATCGTTTGGAAATAAATCCATTCTCTCCTTCGCTCCTTATACAAACCACTGCTTTGTTAAATTAAAAAATCTAATTTCCTTGTTCTAAAACTCCATTGAGTTTGGAAAACGCGCATCATTGTTGCAACTTGCAAGCACACAAAACTATACGCCCGATAACAATAATTCTATTAAACTTTAAGAGTTTATTGCTAATTACTTACGTCTAAGAAAAGATGAAGATTTATCTACTTAAATTAAATTTTATATCTATGAGATCATTACTATAAAAGATGTTGAAAATACGCTCCACTGCATCGAGACATGCAATTAACAATGCATTTATAATGAATGCTTTTGATGATCGCTTTATCCGATAGATTTATTTATTTAATTTAATTGATTTATTTATTTTTCTCATCACGTCAATTTATTTATTTTTTAATTTATTTTTTCATTTTTTATTTTTTATTTTATGATTTATATGATTGGAAAATTATGATTTATTTTTGACAAAAGCATTTTTTATCTTAAAAATATTTTAAAATTATTATTAAAATAAGTCAAAATTGAAAGGCATTGATCTTCATATGTTCAAAAATCCCCGATCTGGATTGGTTTTAATAAGAAATACGCTCATATGATTAAAAATCTAAAATAGTTATTATATGCCTCTCTGGTATCTTTAAATCTCGATCATTCATTTTCAATTTATAAAACAATTCTCAGCGAAAATAATTTTTGTTTATTTTTGCCTTAATATCATGAAAAATAGATTATATTAAATTTCAATAAATTTTTGTTTCGATAATTCAGTTTAAAGTATTAAATTGTATCAAAAATTTTAATTAACTTCGAATTTATCGATCACCTATTTTATCACCTAAAAATCACCTATTTGACCAGCTTTAGTTATTAAAATAAAGAAAATATTATGTTTTAGTTTTAAATTTTAGCAATTTTTGAGCTTCATCATAACTTCTTTTTTCAAAATAATTCAGCACTGCTCAAAGTTGAAAATAATATTCTGTAAGTAAATTTAAATGTTACCATTAAAAACAAAAGTTCACTGGCAAAAAAATCTCTTTAATCATGGCTAAATTGTAGCGTTTTCAGTGTTTTAGGTGGGAGAATAAAAATTTTCAAATTTTTTAACATTTAAAACCATATAATGTCAAAATTGTGATTGCAGTTAAAAGAAAGAGCGTGTATATAATAAACTTAAGTTCTAAATTCACTTTTTAAATTACTTTTTATTTATTTATTTTACGATTTTAAAATTTGTCAAAAGTTTAAAACTAAAAATAAGTTGAAAATAAATGAAGGCGAATTGAACTCGAATCGAGCGCCTAAAAGTGAAGCAATCAAACGCGAGATTGATATAAACAAGAAACACCCACTTTTCGGCAGTCTAAATGTGAGAAAAATGAAATTTCAGTTTTAGCAGAAAACGAATTCGATTTAAAAAAGTGAAATTCAACAAAATGTCATTTATTGGAGACGACGACGAGGGCGACGAGTTTGACTTCTCTCAAATCAAAAGGTACGCTTCGAGAAAACAAAACGAATCACTTTTTTGACAAATCAATGAAATCGAACAGTTCGAAGCTTTCCACACTTTTCTCGTCCAATGTTTTTGAAAACGAAGAGACCAATGCGAGCCTAAAGTACGTGGCACCGAAGCAGCCGAAAACCATCGGTAAATCAACATTCTATGTCTTACCAATACTTTATTGATTTTTCTTTGCGCGAAACGAAGAAATTCCTGAATCAGGATCCAATAAACAAAGTCGAAAAGTGATTCATGCAGTCGCTGTGAATGCATACAAACTGTTAGTTCGTGTTTTAAATTAAGCTTTTTTTATTTAAACAAGTGATTTTTTTTAGAATAAGCGGACAATATAAAGCTGTGGGATGCGTTGGTTGTGCACTAGTTACAAGCAATGTTCAAAATTTTAAGATTGTGCTCTACACCGGCAAACAGCAGTATATTGCTTATTCAACGGTTAATTATGAATCCACTGTTACCATTCAGCCAAATAATTATTGCAGTTTTTACGACGATAATTTAGTGAATTGGTCGTTGCTGTTCAAAGATCATATCACTTTGGCCGAGTTCGCAAAAAAGATTGCTTTTTGTAAAGTGCAAAGTTTAACAAAACTTCAAATTGTTTGTCAGGATATTAAAGTTGATTCTTCCGATGGTATGAAAGTAGAAGCAAACGATGCGCTCGAACTTAAATATAAAGCATGGACAGTCGAAGATAAAGATAAGCTTGGCACAATGTTCGATAACAGCGAATCTTCTGAAAACCGAAAACCATTTCGAATAAAACTGAGTAACAAAGGCAATAAATGGCAGGAAATGTTAATTGGAATGCGAGTTGGCACTCAGCGTTTTTGCTTAGTACCACTCGAATTCAAAGATGAATTCGCAGGGATAATTGAAAAAGCTATTTTATATGAATCGACTTTATTAGTAGCATTTGAATTCGAGTTAATTCGGATTAAGCCTAGAGATGCAAAGGACCTCACTCCAAGACATAGAGTGGAAACAATCTCTAGTGTAGGTTCAGACGAAGTTGGTAAAGATTTGCATCATGTTGAACCCGAGTCGAAGATTGAGAACGAAGAAACCATTGCAGTATCAAGAAGTAGCTCAAAATCTGATATAATGTCTAGGGTTGCCAAAGTAGGTACCCAGATAATGTTACCACCAAGAAGTAAAAGCATTGATGAAGGAGATTCAAACGAGCAGATAGAAGAAAATATAAAAGTTAAGCCTTTACCAAAACCAAGACAAAACTCATTCACATCTACTTCAATTGCAAATGTTGAAACCAATGTGGAAAACCGATCGATGGAAAATTCTGTTTCCACTTTGCCTCCTCCGAATACAATGATTACTGTTACTCAGCAAAAAATAGATAAATTTTCTTATCCACCTTATTTAATGAATCCAATGCCGGTAATAGATCCTTCGGTTGTAAATAAGCTTGCTTCGGAGGTTCAAACAAGTAATTCTGAGATGAGATTGAATTTAAGCAAAATATCGGATAAAGTTGAATCATTATGCAATAAAATGGATGATTTCAAAAACTCCGCAAGTATTTTCAATTCAGCGTCTTCCTTAGGAATGGATTCAACGTTGTTATTAGCATCAATTCACCGAATTGTGACCGAAAACAACAGTTTAAAATCAGAAATTGAAGAAAAAAATTTGAAAATAGATAGATTGAATGAGAAAATGTGTGAATTAGCGTCGCAAAAATTAAAAAGCGCTTCGAAAGATGAGGAAAAGTTTGATGAAATAGAAATTGAGAAAAAGAAACTGGAAGATGAATTGAAAAAGACAATTTCCCTTCTTGAGGCTCTAAAGCATGAAAAATATTCCATTGAACGCCAACTCGAAGATGTTCAAAAAGAAAACGCTTTGTTATTGAAAGAAAAAGAAAAACTCACAAAGAATATTGAAGAATTAAAGGCGCGTATTGATACAATCAAAACAAATTCAGTCGAAGTTGCCATTTCTGATAGAGAGATTGAAAATAAAATTAAAAAAATTATGAATGTATTATACCGCCATGTTTCATCAGTGTTTGACAGCATTGACGAAGATATGCTCAAAAAAGAAGAGGTCATCAAGTTGTTAGCCAACTCAATCCGTTCTGTAACTTTACAAGCACTTGAAAATAAATCGGAAAACAGCAGTCCACAGCCCAGTCCATTTCATATTGTCGAAAAAGTCAATCAAAATGGTCAAAAAGAAAATGTAAGAGCTGCAGTTAATAACGAAGAGGAACAATTAGAAAATAAAGCGAATTGTGGAGGCAGTTCAGCAACGGATAAAGTTGAAGCGGAAGCAGCCAATTCGGCAAAAGAAGTGAATGAACTGGAATCAGGGCAGACTGAAAGTGTAATAGCAGCAAACAGCGAAGTTGTGAATGAAATATTAGTAAGTCGCTAATTTAATTTAGAGCCTATGCATGGCTTCTACTCCCGTAAAGTATCCACACTATATTTAAATATGGTCAAATCTTACTAATCCTTTTTCAATTTGTGCGAAGACGTTAAAATTTTAATTTATGGAATTAAAAATAACGTTTTAATTATTATAATATAGAAATGGAAACCGACTCCACCATCGCCCCCCGTCTTCAACGTAAGCGATGACGACGACGAAGACGATAAATGGCTCACCTAAATAAGCCGGTGATATTTGAGTTTACCTTTTCCACTTAAACCTTGTCAAAAACTGGTCAAAACTGTGATTCCCTCTTCTGACCATTTCTGCTTTGTACACATACTGAATAAACTTTTAATTTTTGCAATCGAACCAATTTTAAACTCATTGAAACTCATTTGTTAGATTGTATGTAGATTTATCAAATGACTAAATAAGTAGATCTACTGTGGAATATTCCATTTACATGAATATGATCCGAATATAAAATAAGTCAATGAGTTAAGTTATACAAAATTGATGGAATTCACAAAAGATCGGGCGTTGAAGAGCCTAAATAACAACGCAAATCGTCGAGATTTGATTTAATCAATTTGCATCGTATTGTTTTTAGTTTGAGTCGTTTGGCAGCTTCGAAACGATGACAACCACCGAATGAATAATAATAATTACCGCCTTGTGTACCCGTTATCCAAAGCACATCGATCGGTGGCACTTTATCCACTTCCAATGGGTTCTGAAAAGGAATTGAAAGTGATAATGAAAAAAACTAACAACGAGTGCAAATACATTCAAAGTTTGCATCAGACTCTTCACTTTATCTTCATCTAATACAGAAGGAACGGGACGAACGATGACTTCGAGTGGGACTTCGTGAACTTCTTCAATCAATCCTCCGTGAATGCTGCTCATTGTTGTAAAATTCCTGCTGTTTCTGACGAAGTTCACAATTGTTTGCAATCTCTGTGCAATCATTTAACGCAAAATGGAAACGTTAACATTGAGCTTAACGAAAGCATGAAACATTCAGCCTCCGAGGAAAGGGACGTTGCATCATTCTTTGAGAATTTAACAAATAAAATGAAGGCAAATGAAAAGCAAAGCGCTCAATTTCAATTGTTAGAGCAGCTTACAAGCTTATGATTAGGTTTTGATTTGTTATAACTTCACTCGATTTCATTCGATCGTCAAATGGCGAATTGAGCTCGTTAAACTCAAATGTGTGTACACTCAGTCGCGCAGAAATGAACTCAAACTCTCAAATCGCTCAAAGATGATTTTGAACGCTTGTTTTTTGCACACTCGCGCTTTAGACGCTCGTG
>NCKU01004877.1:0-11270 GCA_003675995.1 Dinothrombium tinctorium
GATCAATAATCGTTTGAAATATTGAAAAGTTAAATACATTTAAAATGTAGAATCTAAATCGAAAAAAGTAAAAAGTCGTCGAAATTTTTTCAACATTTAAAAATTTTAATTTTTAAAAAATTTAAAAAATCATTTCCTTAAGACTTTGTTTAAACAGATGGCAGCGAAAAGCCGATTCACAGCAGTCGTCTATGTGTCAAGTTTAGTGAACCCTTTTTGTTTCGAAACTGCGGATGCAAAAAATGAACCACACGAAGCGAAGGTTTGTTTGTTTTGCGTGATTTCGATTTAACGAAGTTAAAAATATTTCGAAATACTAAAATTAATTTTTTTCGAAGAGTGAAACGATTGAAGGCATCGCACAGCGATGAACGCGACCACCTGTCGACGCTAAGTGATGTTGCATTCGACGAGATATTGTCGTATTTGGATTACGACGATATATTTTCTTTGCGATTAGTTTCGAGAAGTGTGAAACAAAAAAGTGATTATTTTCTAAACAGAACCACAGATTCGATAGCATTCGAGCGAATCAGTTGCCACGAAGAAGCTGAATTCGTTTTCGGCTTGTACTCGAATGCAATTGACGTAGATTTAGATTTGGAAAAAGTTGAGATTGAAATTGAAGATTTTTTACAAATTATTTCGAAAAGATTGAATTCAGTCAAACGGCTGACTTTGTACGATTTCTATTTTCAATACGCTTCAACGATTGCTGCCTCATTTCCGAATTTAATTTCCTTATCGATTTACATCACAAGCGAAGAAATCCCTGATATTGATGCGTGTATCGCGCAGTTTATAAGAAGTTTATCAAAATTAGAATCCATTCATCTCTCGAAAACGCTCAAAATGGACGTATTCGAAGCAAATCGGACAATCGCAGCTATACCGGAAACAATCAAAAATTTGTATCTCGATTTGTATTATTTTTCTGTGGCTCAATTTTCCGAGTTTATCAATTCGATTAAGCACACTTTGCAAACTATTAATATCGAATCATTTTGTGGCAATGCGTTTGAAGCCCGCTCAATATTGGAGATAATTTTCGCTAATTGTGAGAATTTAAAACAGTTGGTCTTTAGTAGTCCTGTTGAAATTGTAGCACTTTCAATAACAAATAACTGTCATTCGTTAAAAACTTTTTATTTGGGTTTATATTACTTTACATTCGATGAAACGTTTCCGAAAATGGAAAGCGTCAAATATTTAGATTTCGATTGCGGAGAAATTTCTGATAGCGAATTTGCTTTTATCTTGTCTCGTTTCCCTTCAGTGGAATGGGTTACTTTTGAAAATATTCCCGGAAACATTTTTACAGAAACGTGCACAATTATACAGGAAATGACTTCACTCAATTCATTGAATATAAAAACTTTCGTTAATTCAAGATCTTTGCGAATTCTTCCGCTGACAAAAAGCTGCACAAATTTTTCTCTTGACAAGACCCAACTACCAAAAAATAAATATGCAACTTTGATCAATACTTTTATTAATATAGCTTACAAGCAAAGCAACCGAGAATTCACTTTGAACATTTTTTCAGAAAAAGATGTGAAATTTAATTTTCCAGAAAATTTAATTGTTGTCTGCCATAAGAAAACTTTGTCTTCTCACTGCGTAAGCATCATTTTCCCGGACTATTTGCCCAACTTTTCGTTGTCGAAACAATTGAAAGAGTCCAAAAGCGTTGTGAGACTTAATGAAATTTGCAACGAAAATAACTCAAATACCATCGTGTTTTTAGCCGGTGAAGATATTGAAGAGCTTATTCAAGAATGCGATTCAAAACCGAACACGCAAGAAGTGAACTTAGGATGTGTTTCGCACGACTTTGAAGAAGTTTTCTTGATTTTGGAAGAGAAATTGCCTCAAATCAAGCAATTGACTCTTTGTGCAGGTGATAGTGATATTTCTTTGATGGCCGAGATGTTTCCGACTCTTGAATCCCTAATATTGTTCGTTCAAAGTGATGATAGTGAAGAAAAAACAACCGAACGTGGTGTTGCAGATATGCTAAAGAAGTTGAGGAATTTAAAAAATTTTCATCTTTATGAAAATTATGAAAATCAGTTGTTCGGAAAGCACATAATATTTTCATTATCAGCAACTCTTGCTTGTTTGCATCTCATAAATGCTTGTCTTTCAAAAAGGGAATTGAAAACATTCGTTAGTTCATTGAAATTCAAACTTGAGGAATTATCTTTTTTCTCTTGCGACGATAAAAACATTGAAGCTAACTTGATATTGGAAGAAATTTTTAAAAATTTCAAATGTTTGAAAAAATTAGTATTTTCCTCCGGTCAAGTTAAGATGGACAATTTAAACTTAGTAGAATGTCACTCATTAGTCAATTTTGCGCTCTTGACTCCTTATTGCTCTTTTAGTCATCCACAAAAACAGCTTCAAAATGTAAAAGATTTGAACATAGACATCGGTGATATTTCAGATGAAGAACTTGCTTTCTTTTTATCTCGTTTTCCTTCTATTGAAAAGCTGAACATCGTAAATCTCTCATCTCATACTTCAGAGAAAACATTCGAAGCCATTTCAAATATGAAGCATTTGGAAGCGCTGAGCATCAAGTTTGATCTATTTTCACAAGATCATAAGCCTTTACAATGGATGCACATTTTTTCTTCAACTAGTACATGTTGTGAGTTTTCGGTTGATGAAGATGATCTTTATCATGAAGAATTTATTGAATTATTAAAGACTTTCGAAATAATCTCCGAGGAGAGAAGAGAGAAGCAAATCACTTTAAAAATTTACGCCGCAGTCAATATAAGGCCACCTATTAATTCAAATCTTAAAATTGTGCCTTATATTCATAATTTACAAGGTTTTTGTACGCCTTATTATTTCTTCTAATTGTTGCCGTCTCAAAGAGCATGAAATCGGACACGGGTCAAATTAGGAAACCCGATAAAAAACTCAGGCTTGAGCCTGAGCCTGACTGTTATGTCCGAAAAACCAAACTTTTCTGAAAAAAATTCCCGAGCTAGAAATAATTCAAAAAGGCTAGAACAAAAAGAAGGACTCAATACATCATCAAAAAAAATTTTCAATAAAGTTTTTGCTTTTTCGAATAGGATCAAGAATAGTCTAGGATATAAAGTGCTCGAAAGCGGGCCCGGTTCGGGCCTTAACTTTGAACTCCGATTTATGCTCAACTGTATCTTGAAAATTATTAAGAATATTTTAATAGAGTAAACTCTTTGAATGGAAACAAGTTTGAATTTCTTTGTAATATTCTTGAAATTAAGAAATGTTACCAAAAACAAACTTTAAGAATTTTTTGAAGGAATTAAATCTTTTTCTTAATTTAAATCAAAAAATTTGCGAAATATTACGAAAAATAACGATAGCCAAACGCATTCAAATACATAAGCAATTGATAAGGAGCAGTTTAGAAACAGAGCACCACTTTAAAACTAAATATAAGAGAAAATTTTCGATGCATATCCATGTGATTAATTGGATATGATCAATCATTCTCTGACCATTTGTGAGAAAGTAACAGTTTCAATTTTTAACTTAAGCAAAATCAATGCAAACTTTTAAAGCATTTGAGAAGAGATCGCAGATAAACTCGAATTATTCGCATTTTTTTCACTGATTTTTTCGCTTTCATCAATTGCTTTTCGTTTTTAGTTACACACTTTTCTAAACCTATTTGTGTTCGCTCATTAGCGAGATTATCTCTTAATTTAACATCACTTAACAACCGAAATTAACATTCGATTTGTTCGTTTTGTTATGTTTCCATCTTTTTCACTCACTTTTGAATATTGATTTGTTTAATAACATTATTTACTGTTGATTTTCAAATTGAATATTATTTATTATTCTTATTTTTCATTAAAAAATTCTAAATAAAATAAACTTTTGACTCAAAATCGAAGTTTTGCTCAGTTAAAGTTTTTATTTACAATTAAAAAAACTTTCGACCAATCAGCTTTTAGTGGTAATCACTGGCGTCTTGTAGAAAATATGTGCAGCAAATGTGAATATTTTTCATCACTTTTTCGGTTTAATTTTAATTTTACCTCAAAATGAATGCGATGTTTTGATGCAATGTCGATTGAGATAAAAACGAACTTTGCTCATTTATTCAAACGTATTGTTAAGATGAACAAAACACGTTTGTTATTTTGAAAAAAAATTAAAATATTCTGTTAAATTTTTTGCCAATTGATTTAAAAGTAAGTTTCTTTAATTTAAAAAGAAAAGCAGTTTTTGATTTTTAATTAAGAAACAATCGCAATTAAGCAATTCTTTGTTAAAAGTATATTCGGTAGATTTCGATGATTATTGACCACTCAAATAAGCGATTTTTAAACCCGAAGTTCCAGTCAAAATTCCTTTTTTACCCAAAAATATAATACCATCGCAATGTTCGAAAAACCAGCGCCAAAATCTGGTTCAAAATCTTCTTGCTTTTTGTAACTACCGATTTGCTGTTGGTTCACAGATCCGAAATATAAGTGGGAACTGTTGGCAGCGTGAAGTCTGATTTGGTGTCAACTAAATGCGAAACGGTTTTTTCGCCGAAAAAAAATCACCGCAACACAAAAGCATGTCGATATGTCCCCCTTTACGATTCACAGTGTTCATTCTTTTGAAACACTGCGCGAACCGTCCGTTCACATTGCCGACCACAAGTATTCGCAACGCATTTATTTCGTTTAAATCAACGCTAAATTAGGCATACATCGGTTTTCTTTTCGAGAATGAATCTCATTATGAGAAAACGCTTCACGTTTTCATCATTCAGTCGATTACGGCGTGAGGCGAACGAAAATTCCCCGCTTCAGCGAAATACCCTGTTTTGCTTTTGATTTTATCATTTTTAACAAAAAGTAACTTTTAAGACATAAAACAAGCAAAATTAATTAACTGCGAACAAAAATTTACAATCTTATTTTTCCTGATGGTGGATGGATGACCGATGTTACATCTCTGGACTCGAAAAATGAAGATAAGCTCAGTTCAAATCAGTTAGAGGCATTGAGGATGAAAGTTAATTCCACGGTTAACATTTGTTCTTCATTCACTTCTCTATGAATGCAGCTGCTAGATACTTTGCAATATTTGTCTTATTTCAATTTTATATTTTGCTAAATTTTTAAAACTTCCACGTTGTTATAATTTAATTTTAAAAGAGAGAACGATTTTTTAATTGTTTGAAAATAAATTCATGTCAAGTATAAACATAGACGTAAAGCTTAGAAAGCAATGCGCTTCAAACGAAAGCGCATCGATTTTCGCTCATCAGTTGCGCGATGCCAAAAAGATGCTGTGTGCGGCGAAGTATTTTTAGCTTTTTTATTGTGAGCATTTCATTTTAACAAACCATTTATTTTCTGTTCAATATTAAAAAAAAAATGATGACGATTAATCGTATTCACCATTCTTTGGATGCAAATCAAAAGGTTTGCATTTCAAGTGATCAATACATGATTGACTAAAATTTTTGCTTAAACTCTCGATTAATAGTCAGTTGGCATCCGTGGACTCGAAGCGATACTTTTCATCACTGTGGTCTGCATCGTTCTCGTTATATCTTTGCTTACCACAATCGCGAGCTTGACTATAATCTACAAATTGAGATTACTGCCAATGATGGAAACGATTACGTTCACGAAAGAAAATGAAATTTTGTTTCACGGCGAGACAAATTTCGATCGTATTTTCTTGTATAAAAATAAAATCAACGCCGTTTCAACTATATCAGGCGATTTACAATTTTCATCAGGAAACTCGCATTTAAATTTAAATGAAAATGGAATCGAGATCGGCTCGCCGACAGGTTTTCACGTTTATTCTCCGAAAACTGGCAAACAAATTTTTCCTCCTGACTTCGGAAAATTGCCGCTACCCTCTGTACCGAGCATATCAATTGCGGGACCTGCTAAAAATGTTCATAAGATACGCTCTCCGATTGACAAGGATTTGAGAATTGAGTCGAGAGATAAACTGCGAATAAAAGGAAATGAGGGAGTTTTGATTGAATCAAAGGCAGTCGAAATGAAAGCGGCCTCAATATTCTTATCATCGGCCAATTCATCGATCATTTTGGATGCTTCGAATGGCATTTACTTGAATATTCAGGAACCAATCATTTCTACGTTGAAAGCGAACGAAGATAAAACAGAAGACGATGATTTAATGATCGAAAAGACGAATGCACTGCAGTACAAACTATGTATATGTGGCAGAACCGGAAGAATATTCCGCCTTCAGCTGAAGCATGAAAATCAAAATTGCGCCGATGTACGTTTTCCAGAGTCGATCAATCCATGTGTTTAGTTCTTCACATTCATTTATTTAATTTTTATTTAATTTATTAAATATTAAATAAGCTTGTTGTACTTGCAAACAAATACAACTTACATTATCAATTTGACTAACATTGTTTGCAGTCTAAAATCATTGAAGTACGACAAGCACACATCGATCAAATTTTTTAGACAAACATTTTGTACATTTTGTTTTGTTCGAAATGAAATACGAAAGTGAAACATGAATTTTGAACTTTGAGAACTTTGATTTTGAGAATAAATAATTAAAAGCCAGTGTTCGGACAGATGAAAGTGAAATATTTGCTGAATATAGAATTACTATGTCGACCTTTTGCTTGTGTTCCAGGTGGTGGCATTTTGCTTTTGCAAAATTCAGAGTTGGGATCGAATAAATCTCTTTTGCAAATCATGTGAACAAAACCTATTTTAAAAATTCGCCGATTAATGAAGGATTTAGAGGTGAAAATGAAATTACCTCCTGATGCTTTATCGATTAGATTGTACACAGCTTTATCGCCGCCCTCACCGCATTTTGCGATTGTCATATTGTTGATACAATCTTCCCAAATGTTATAAGCGCAGCACCCTGAGTCCAAAAACTCTTCAACTGTAGTTAGATTGGTGATATGCTCAAGAGCCGCTTGCAGATTGTTGACACAAGTGTATTTGTATTCTCTGTCTTGTTTTACTTTTGCGTGAATGCAAGGCGAAAATTTTAAAAAATCTGTACGTGATATTCAAAAAAATTAGTTTCTTGTAAAGAATTTCGCAGCATATTCAGTATCGAAGCAGGCGCTTTACATTAGAAATATATTCAATAAAAATGATAACTCGTCGGATAAAAGAAAATTATGTATTTCTGCCTACTTTTCTGGCATATCAATTAAAACAAACTACTATGTTATACTTACTCTGCTTCATCGGACCATCACTGCAAAACTCTTTGAACGAATTCAGTATTTGTTCTTTGACTAGCTCATAGCCGAACGTAAACATGTCCGTACCACATTTAATCATATATCGATCGATACATTTGAATACTTTTCTTAATACCCTAAACGAAAGAAAGTTTTTTTAAATTATTTTAAATGAAATTATAATATTTAAAAAATAAGACATTTACTTCTAATTTTTTTCTGAAAAATTCAACTACGAACACGACTTTTGGTTGTTTGAAATTAATGAGAAACGTTATTTTGTCATACCAGCTCACTTTCAATTTTTATAGTTCAACTCATTCAATATTTCATATTTATTCGTTTTTTATTTATTTATTATTTTATTTTATCAAAAAAGGAAATAAGCAAATAATTTGCTTACTAAAAAAAGGTAAGCCAAAATTGTTTTTGAAAGCTTTAGTGGCTAGTGAAAAACTTTAAATCATAAAATATGCTTAGAAGTGAAGAATCATTTTTACTTTTATGTAAAGAGTCAAATGAAATATGTTATTTAAAAATAACATTGAAAAATTAAATCTAACTAAAATTATATTAAATTTAAAATTTTTTTCATCTCAAATATTTGTCACTATTTTCATTTTTTCAAGTATCATAAATGTTAAAAATTTACTTATAAAAGAGTTTTGAATTTATGACGTTCTTTCAAAAATCTCATTTAATTTATTTAAAATTACTAATGAAATGATGTAAAATGATATTTTTTTTTCTCAAAATTAGTGATTTTATAAAGTATTAATTTAAAATTTAAAATAAATTTCTTTAAAAATCATTTCGAAATAAAGCCTTGATTTTTTGAAAATAAATTTTCATCACCTTTTTTATTAAAGTGATTTATTAATTTTTTAAACGATTTATAAATATGAAGTTTTTTTACGAAATAAATCATAAAAATTCAAGTTGAAATGTTCATAAATATTTTCGAATTACCTTTTAGATACTTTATTACAAAATTTTTCTGATTGAATTAAAAAAAAAAAAATATTGACGTAAACCAAACTTTCAATGAAATTTCTAACAAGTTCAAAATGCTAAAAATAATTTTTGAATTCATTAAAAATTACTCTTTTCTTAATTATTGTTAAAATTCAATTCAATTCAATTAAAAAATGACAAATGATCGCATTTTCTGAATTCAAAAAAGTTTTTGGGTTGAATTGATTTTTGAATGTATGTTTCAAAAAACTCGTTTGATTGTTTTTATAATTTAATTTGAAAGAGTTTTTGTTCTGCTCGAATTTAGCTCAAAAGAAATTTTTAGAATAACATCAATCTACATAATATTAAATTAGTAGTGTTCGTGTTATGAACATTTTAAGAGTCACGTTATAATAAAAAAGTTAAATTAAATTTGATAATTATCTCACTTTTGCTGAGAAGCATCTAGAAAATAAAGTATTTGAAAAATTAAATGCTATTCTATTGAGAAATAAAGTCGAATCGACAATTTAAAAAATAGAAGGCTTACAAGGTGTAGAAAAGAAATCAAGGCTAATACTTAACAAAAATAAAACTTCTTTTCTTATTGAATTAAGAGGAAAACAAAATTTTTTGAAAGCCATTTAAATTTTTTTTGGATAATCAAAAAAATTATAAAAATTTTTCCTCAGATTTTTGTCAATATTAAAAATGACTAATGTAAAAAGTTTAGTAATATAAAGTGTAAACAAACTTACTTGCACATTAATTCGAATTCTTGTGGATTAGGCACAATTCCCGTTGTATTTGGCCTATGAGTGAAATAAAATCCTGGATAAATGCATTGATCGATCGCTTTAAGATGACATTCGGGTAATGGTGTTTGTGTTGATTGCTGAGCACTACTCGAAACAAAATAAAGCGAAATCGGCACAAAAATTAAAATAAATCTGAAACCTGCAAGTAATTAAGAAAAGATTTCATTTTAGACTCATTTCATTTTGATTGTCAAAAAAATAAACATACGCATATTATTTATTTCCATTATAAAGTATCAAATACTTAAAGCATAACAAATTCACTCAAAGAAATTGCCTCTTAGAATTAAAGTTTTCAAAAAATTAACGAAATTATGCTTCAATTTACTTCTTAAAATACTCCTGTGAGTAACCTTGTTGTCAGCAAAGGTAGGCTAAGTGTTCAAACGTAATTCTAAATCAAGGGCAGTTGAAGTAACTTTTTAAATAGCGTTTCAAAAATTCTTACTGAACCTCCTTGTTGATAAATTATTCACACAGAAAACGAATTTCATAGAATGTCACGTACGTCGACCACTTTTTGCAAATTTTTTCGTGAAAAGTCGAAAGTACGTGACTTTGCTCACATATATTATCAGGTTTTTTCAATTGTACCCACGAAAATATTTACCCTTTTCAATTTGAAGAATCAGAACTTCAAAAATCTAAAGAAATTCACGTAAATTTTTGAGAATTGCTGTTTAAATATACATGAGTGATGAAATCATTATTTTCTTTAACAATGAAGGAAAATATTATTAAAAATGTCCAAAAAAAGTTTCTCATACCATAATGCTTAGCAAAGCTTAAGCTTTTTTGAATATAGTAGAAGTTTTTAAAAATTTTCTATAAAAATCGTTTTCGTTTCTAACTTTTCAATTGGACGGTTTAATTTTTTTAATAAAAAAAAATCATTTCAGTTAAAACGCATTTTCTTAATCTGCTTTCATCACCCTGAGATCATATAACATATATAACTGTTGATAATAGCAAAAAGTTATTGAAATTAGAAAACTTGCTGGGAATTTTTCTCCTCAAACGTGATCAAACTGAAAACTATTTTGAATTAACTCTAAAAATGTGAACGATTTATTAAGCCTTTATGAACTTTCGTTTTTTCGAACGAAATTTAACGTTTCTGTCTGCCTTGGGAGGTGGCTTTTTTATGAAGCCCTTGATTTGATTTTTCGCAAAAAAGCGATTCATAAAGCTTCAAATGTAACTAGAAAAATTTATCTTATTGAGAAAATTGTTTTGATTTCTGTTTTGTTCGACCATGATAATGAAAAATTTAGCAAGTTCAAACTTTCTGTGTTTTCTCAAAGTGTTGAGTTACGAAACTTATCTTGGGTTTTCTATCCTCGTGATTCTCTAATTTTTAAAGCATCTATTTGATTTCATTTACAGATTGTAGAATTTGCTTATGAAAGATTATTTTTCTCATTTTACTTAAGCTAATGCGCAAAAATTCAAGCGGTTGTGTAATTTAAAATTTAAATAATTTAAAGTTTTAAGCAATCAAAGCAAATTTCAAAGCACTTTTTCGGTCGATGAGCATACATTGAAATCTTTAAACTCTGAATGATAGAGTTAAACGATGAATGTTCTGTATGCTATGTCCATAAAAAGTTGAAAGCAGATTTAAAAGCCCGCATACTTTTGGTTATGAACTCAGAAAAAGTCTTCTTTTGTGTTTTGGTCACTAAACTTTTCTGAGAGTTTCATTGTTCTCAAAATTTCGACATCTAAACTTTCGAATCATTTGAAAAGTCAAATATGTCAACGTTTCGAAAATTCTTGATATAAACTTAGAAAAAATTCTGCTCAGAATGACTTGAGGGTGAAATGTCAAATGGTACTTGATCTAAAATGAATTTTTTAATTGATTTAATTTTTTGATTTATTCTTGTAACATTAGAAACTATCGATTAGAGGTTTGAAATGTGCAAAAATTTAAAGGATAATTCAATTAGACTTTCAAACATAATTTTGGAATAAGGAAGAGCCAAAACCGATAACTCTCAAGAAATGGTTTAGTCTTGAATTTTAAAAATTTATTATTGAAAGGCAATGTTACGGGTATTTCTGTAACCCGTCCGAAAACGTATCTGTTTGACCGGGGCTATACTGCAGAAACGGACTTTCGCGACATTCTTGACTACTTGCATAAAACCAATGACTTTATTTACAAAAGAATGGCTTTTCTTCACAATTACAATTATTCGAATGTTAACGAAAGCACAAGTTACAAAGATGCACTTGATCGCGTTGCTTACAGCAAAAGTACTTCTAAC
>NCKU01004878.1:0-11269 GCA_003675995.1 Dinothrombium tinctorium
TGGATTAAGAATAAAAAGAATAGAAAATCTCTTTATTCAAATCTATAAACATCGATTAAACGAGGAAATTCTTTCAATTGCCGTTTGGCCTTAAATTGGTTTCATGGTTTCTTTTCAAAGTTTGGTCAATTTGTAAGACAAGTTTTCTTCGTTATCTTTATGAACGATTATATAGTCAAGAAATGCGTATTAAATGCGTAAGAAATGTTTGATATTAAGAAAAAAGCGAATTCATCGCATATAATTATAAAACCTTCGAGCTAAAAAATTTGTTAAGTTTTTTTAAAAAATAAAAATTTTTCATTTTACAAAATTCAAGAAATTTGTTACAAAAATAAACAAAAGTTTCATGCGAAACAGAAATTTTAATTCACATTAGTTTTAATGATAATTTTAATTGTTTACACATAAAGAAAATTTGTCATTTTTTGACATAATGAAGCATTGAAATAAAATGTTTTGAATTTAGGACAAAGGAAATAAGAAAATCTTTAGAATTTTTGTGAATGAAAACTATTTAAGCAAAAAAACAATTGAGCATACGAGTAAAATTAAGAAATTAACAAAGATTTCTTTTTTATTTTTTATCCGTGTCGTCGCACTTCTAGTCTTACATGAGAACAGTTTCAAGTTAATGTTATGACAATCATATGCTCATATTTCTGTTTGAAAAAACAATTTTTATGAATTCGATATTATGTTACTCTCTGAACTTTCGTATAAAAGCTGCGAATTCAATGCGCTTTCACCAGTTTTCTTATCTTCGAAATTTTTTATCAATACTGGCAAACTTATTATGGCTTCTTAACATTTAAATTTAGATAAAAATTTTGACAAAATGTCATTAAAAGAGATTCATTTTAGTATTTCGATCGTTTTTCACATATTATTTTCATCTGTCCTATCACATGATAGTAAGTCATTAAGTGAACATTTTAATTGATTTCTCCTTTCAAACTTTTAAAATATTCTACTTCTTCGTTTTGCAGTTTGCGACGAAATTAAACAGAAGCATGATTTCTTTCAAGCTCAACCAGGTAAAAAGAAACCAGAAGTGATAGAGGAATTCGAAGAGAAGAGCATTCAAGCTTTCGTCATACATTTTGTCGATGTTTCTGAAATAGACAAATGTAAACAGAATCATTCGATAGCAATAATCATTAGCATCGATCTCTTTCTTCTTTTAAGCGTTGAACATCGATTCAATGAGGACATTTTACGTAGATCGAAAAAATAATTTCAATAAAATTTATCAAAAAGAGATCGAAGATTATGGTGATTATCGTTTCAACTTTATGATTGATGGAAACGGCAATCTTTACTCCGGCACCGGCTTTAATGTCGCCGAACACTCGTGGGGCTGGAATCGATTATCAGTCGCAATTGCAATTATGTTCGATTCGCAAGAATTCGAAGCACCGCCACCACCAATTACAACCACGAAACCTTCCAACATACAAGTGCCTAAAGAGAAACAATCGGATATCAAAAACCAATTATCAAATGTTCTCAGAGAAAGCGCTGAATTAACTCTGGATGATATAATATATGCGCATTTCATTTCTTGTTTCGACAATTATGCTAAAGATCATGGATGGTTTGGTCTAATATGCGGTGTAGAAGTGCCACTTTGTTCTGAAGATCGAGAGCAATGTCTTTTTATACGCCAAACCGAAAAAGTACCTTGCAAATTTTTACCAGGCTTATACACTCTCTTTTATTTAATCGAAGATCAACTTTGCATGTGCCAAAAAGATAAAATAATGAGAGGCATAGATCCTAGAGTTTGTGAAGCTCCCCCACAACTTCCACCTCAACTTCCAATTCCTGATCTGCGTCCCCGTCCACAACCTCCGCCAGGTCCAAGACTTCCTCCTCGTCCACCACCTCCAGGTGCAGGATTTCCTCCTGGACCAGGATTACCTCCAGGACCAGGATTTCCGCCAGAACCAGGATTTCCTCCAAGACCAGGATTTCCGCCACAACCAGGATTTCCTCCAGGACCAGGATTTCCGCCAGAACCAGGATTTCCTCCAGGACCAGGATTTCCGCCAGGACCAGGATTTCCGCCAGGACCAGTATTTCCACCAAAACCAGAATTTCCTCAATTGCCAGAATTTCCACCAGAACCAGAATTTTCTACAGAACCAGGATTTCCTCCAGGACCAGGATTTCCGCCAGGACCAGGATTTCCGCCAGGACCAATATTTCCACCAAAACCAGAATTTCCTCAATTGCCAGAATTTCCACCAGAACCAGAATTTTCTACAGAACCAGAATTCTCTACAGAAGCAGAAGCTCCTCCAGAAACAGAATTTCAACCAGCTCAAGAATATCCATCAGATTCAGAATCTTCTACAGATCACCCAACTCGATTGTCATCTAGTACTGAATTCTCGTATGAAGGGCCATTTGGACCTTCGCGTCAAAAAGCTTTAAATCGTTCTATAAGGCAAATTAAACCTCTAAAGGACAAAATTAAAGATTTTAAAAGAAAAATTATGAGCATAATCAATGATATTGCTGATTGCTTGATAAAAAAGCGATTGGCTGCGTTCACAAGAAAAGAAAATGCGAAGATATATTGGCACGATTCGGTCAATGTTGTGGTTGATAAGGGCAAAAATAAAGTGGTTTGTCCTCCTCCCGAAATCAAGCAAATTTTATCAAATTTAGAAGATGTAAGCGAGCAAGATAAGCAGAAACCGTTGCATAGAGCATTTGGAGCTATATATATTCCTAAGAAAATTTACGATCAAACAATCGATTGATTCAAACGATTTTTTAGAATAAATGTTTTTCTGGTCGACTTTTTAAAATTACTTGGGAAAATTTTTATTCAATAAATTTTTGAATTGAGGAATTTTTGATAACTTGTCATATTTTTTATCTCTTTTATTTACTTCCAATAATCTTTGAGATAATGAAATGCTTAAATTTTTATTGTAAACAATTTTATAATTCCGAAAGCATTTCAAAAAATTATAAACTCGATTGAGACTAGTAAACAATTAGAAAAATTATTTTCGATCGTTAAATCATTTTTTTATTTAATCATCTTTGATTATACATCGATAAGAAAAAAATTTCCGAAAATAGATGAGATTTTAACAGGAGAAAAAATTCACAAATCAGTTAACCATACCGATGATTTGCTTAATGAAGAATTAAGAGGTTGAAAGTGAAAAGAAAGCAAAATCAATTCAATAAATCGGCATTTCAAACAAATGGAAGAGAATTTTATCGCCATCCACCACAGCCGCAACCACCATCACCACCATCTTGAATCACAATATTGTCACCGCCTTTACCACCAGTAGCTTCGACTACCGTAGTGGTGAAGTAGACGGAAATTATCACAAGCAGTAAAATAAAAAAGTAGAAGTTCATCGTAAAGTTTTCAAAGCTTTAAACTTTTTCAAATGTTTTCGAGCGATTTCAAGTTTGTTATGATTCTCACTCTCACGTTTACCTCTTTTTATATAAGAAACTCTCACGCTTAACTGATTATAAAAACCAATTAGTTTAAATTTAACAAAACGAATATTTTTTTCTGCATATATTTAAGTCTTATTTGGTCGTAGAACTCGTTTGTTTCTTTCAAAAAATTTTCGCAAATAAAGCACAAATTTTGTTTTTTGTAAATATGTTTTTTGCATGCGAAAAGCACAATTTAAAGAGCAATAGTAAGAAAGTGATAAGATCAAAAGCAGTCAAAATTAATTAAGTTTAACGGTACCAACTGTGCATTTTTGTATTATCTTTAACAATTCTGGTTTTGTGTGAATCTTTGTACGTACTTATCAGTTGAAACAAGTATCTAAATTCAGAGTAAAAATTAAAAAACATTTAAAAACCGAAAAATAAAGTTCGACTGGAGATAATAAAACTAAATTAAAAATTTAAATTTGCAGTTGATGAAATGCGAGATTTAAAGCAATTTTGTCTAATGATTATTTTGCATTTCTAGTTGTTAAAAATAGAAGAAAATTCATTTTCGTTATTTTTCAAGTTAATGAACTACTCTTTTCGTTGTCACAACTTCAAAAACAATGCATTTATTCATCGATATAAGAAAAAAACTTTCGCATTAAAATCAAATCGCTAATGATAGTAATTTGAGTGAGTGCGATATGATTAAGTCAAAAAGTGTTTGTGAAGCTCCAAATTTTATCAACACTAATTAGTTTCATGTAATTAATTGCTTTTTCCGAAGTTAACGATGTAATTTTAAGGAAAAGGATAAGTTTTAACAAGTATGAAATGAATTATAAACTATTGAAAAAATTATAAACATTTTCAGCACTTAAAATTCTTAAAAAATTATTCAATATTTCTAAAAATTTTTTAAGAAGCTTGAGTTTTAGCTTAAGATAAATTTGCTTTGTGGTCTGGTTTAAAAATAAAACACTAATTTGAAAATTAAAATAGGAAATAAGGAAGTGACCACAAAATTTTTGCTCGAAATCGATAAGGCACCTAAACTTAGAAGCAAGAGATTCATTAGCATAAATAGGAAATCTTTTTCGCTTTTCTCTTTCGAGTATATAAACGCAAAAAAATTTTACAATCATCATCATTCACTTCTTGATTTCAGACTTTTTAGCTAGAAAAACAAAAGCTTAAAAATGAATTACTTCTATACATTTCTTTGTTTAATAATATTCGCTGTTTATTTTTCTTCTTCTTTCGTGGAAGCTGGTAATAAAGGTGGTAGCAACATTGTTATCCAAGGAAAAGATTGCTCGTGTCATCACGGTCATCATGGTCATCATGGTTGGGGACACTGGGGTTGGCATCGTTAAGCCGAAGAGAAGGTGGTTACAATAACTTCTTTGGTTAAGGATTTTAAATTCATTTTATGTTTTTATATTTTAATTTTTCATTTTAAAAGTTTATTCACAATCTTACAATAAAATTCGACTTGCAAGTCAAGCAAAGTTTGCTCTTTATTTTTAATTTTCGCGAACAAATGATTTTAACTATGAGTTCGCAGTGATTTTGATGAATGTTGATGAAAGCGTTCGGCATGTAAAAACATTGATTTTATAAATTCAATTTAAAGAGACTGTTAAGCATTAGAAAAAATATTCATTTGATGAAGAATATCTGTAAATATGCAACCTTTCAAAGAAGCTAATCTTGCTTTTGAATGTTATCTCGCATGTGATTTCTCGCAAAAAAAATTCACAAAAATAAAAAATTTTAAGTAATCCAAAAAGGATATTTAAAAATATTGAAAACATGGAAAGTTTATAGAGGGGAAAATCAATTTTTCAATGTCTTAATTTCGAAGAAAATTTCAACATTCAGGTGCGAGTGAGTTAATGAGTAAATTCCAAATTTCCGAAACTAGAATTTGTTTCCAGCTAAGTATTTATGCATAACTTTCGGTAGTTTTGAGGCATAAACAATTTATAGCCGAATAACTGCAACAATCCTTTTGCTGAATCGGTTGGACATTTTTGCTTCGAACAAGTTTCATAGCTAATGGTTTTATAAGTTCGAGTTTAATAAAGTTTGAATTTTGTTTGTTTATTTTTGACAGATACTTGATAGTGTATGCATTAAGCACTCGATTTATTTATAGATTTGGAAAAATGGAATGGATGACTTGGTACAAGGAACTAATGCCTAATTTTGGACAGCCGAGGCTTCATCCTGATTACGAGGAAGCCGAGCGTAGATGTCACAAGTTCTCTTTTCGCCTCATAAACTTATGACGTGAAAACTTAAGTTCTTTGAAGGCGAAGGAGGAGAAAAGCGAAAGCAAAAATATGAAGAACAAACACTTACTATGTGGTAAGCTCGTGCTTATCCTACTGGAATCAAAGAAAGAATTTTCGATGTGAACGAATTTTTTGTTTGGGAATTTTTTCTGGATGACATTTTTGAAAAACTCGAGAGAGAAGAATACCAAAAGCATAAGGACCGAATTTTTGAAATTGCTTATGAAAATAAATTCGTCAGCACAGATAATAGCTCTCCTCCAATAATGGGTTGGGAAGCGATCTCTGGCAACGTATCTCTAAAAATTCGCCATTGTTCTTCCAAGAACAATTTCTTCGAATGCTGAAAAAATGGTTAGAATTCGCTGTTTACACTTCGGTTTTTCGAAAACAAGCCAAGCTTCCTTCATTCGCACAATTTAGTGTTGTGCGAATAATGGATGCTTCAGTGAATTTATCTCTTTACCTGCTTGAATATGCAACGGATCAGTTCGTACCACTTGAGTTAAAAGCTCTTGGAATTTTTGTACGAATACAAAATGAAGCGGACATAATTGAAACATTTTTAAATGATTTGATCGGATGCAAAAAAGATACCAAAACTGGAAAGCTAAATCTTCTCATCGCAATGAAAGAAGAAAACAATATTAAAGATAAGAAAGTTGTTTGAGAAAGCGGCTGCTTATCTTCTCGATCATTTGGCAGCGTTTCGTTTGCTAAAAAGCAACCTTCTGAACGAGAAAGCAGGGAATCCATCTCTTGTTGATTATGTCAATAGTCGAGTTAGTGCTTGATGGAAGCTATTACTGGGTTTTTCACAGAAAGCATTATAATAAAATATAATTTACTGAGATTGTTTTGAAAATTTTCCACTCAATTAATCTTGTATTGACATTGGAGAGAAATTTTTAATAAAAAGAAAACTTTAATGAATGAATGATTTTATATTATTTCAAAATGAAAAGAACAACCTTTCGTTGCCTTACTGAGATTTAATTCAAAAATCGGTCGCTTTATAACTAACGCAGATCTTAACATTCTTGCCACTCTTACATTTTAATATTTATCAAACTCATGAATTGCAAATTTTATACAGTGAAAAATTTAAATTAAAAGTTTTTTGCGAAAATGTATAAACCTATTGCATAATATTGAGAAATACTAAAAACAGATTTCACTTGTCAAATATTTATTAATATTTTGTTTCTATTTTTTAACAATTATTTAGCGCTTTTATCATTTGTGCCATTAGTGATAATCATTGTTCGCATGTATTTTTCAAAATTACTCGGCTTTGTTACCGAAAAGTATTCACCTTTTGGTCCTAATTGCTTGACATCGATAAAACACTTAAGCTCGCGTGGAATGTTCAACTGGTATATACCATCTGGCAGTTGATTATTGCTTCGTAAGCGATTTCTTATCGTAAATCGAGCGATTTCCATCATCGAAGGCACTTGATCGTATTTTATTGTTTCTTCTTTTACAAACCAATCAAAAAGAATTTGCAGTATTTGTATACGAAGAGATGAGTGATACGGAATGTCAACGAGCAAAATTAAAATACATTCGATCATTCGCGATCGCATCTTATTGAGAAGTCGAGGCAAAATGCTGACAGAGAAAGCGACGCCTAAACTCACATCGATCATCATATCAGTGGTTCGAATGAGTGAAAAGTTCTTCGGTGGCACACGACCTCCGTATCTTAGAATTAATCTCATTTTGTTCGGAAGCGCTTTCTTCATGCAATAAATTAACGGTTGACTCTCTTCTGCAAAGTTGGAGGAGCCATAAATCGGATAATCGAGAAAAGCTAATGAAGTTCGCATACGCTCTCCTCTTCTAAAGTGAATATAATTGTGCTGAATATCAGCCTTTACAGCGTATTTAATGAGATACTCTAAAATGATGAAATGATAATCTTGGTACGATTGAAATCGCCACTCGTGAATGCTAAATAAGTGCACAGCTCTTTCCCAATGTTCTTTCATAAAGCCATCGCCAATACTGATCCACACTATGCTATAATTGAATTCGATCTCGAATAGAGCCTTCAATAGGTTTGCGATTATTTGCGCGTCATTCACTTTGAATTCAACGCAAAGCATAATCATATTGACAATATCGAACACAGGATTGTAGTGAATGCGCTCATCTCTATATTCTCTCCATTTCTGATTTCTCAAAAAGTTGGAATTAAACAATCGAACTATTCGCGTACAGTTCGCTTTCTGATTCTCAGCCTTCCAAAGATTTCGCGCCGGCAAGTAAATGTGCTTTTTCAATTTGCCATAAATATTATTTTCATTGCTCATGTAAACATCCAAATTCGGTGGAGAGTAGCGATGGTTCATCGTTGGTAAATTTTCTACGAATTCTTAAATGTTGTTAATAAAGAAAATTCAACAACATGTCTGATTCACACGTGTTCATTGTAGTCTCATCATTTCACAAGGGCTAACAATATCTAAAATTATTATACTATACTCGGGCCTTTCTTAAAATTTTTATTTAATTTTAAAATCTTAATTGTAATTCATTATCATCTAGACATCAATCGACAATTTGAATAACATTAACAAATTAAAATTCGATTAAACTTATTGAATTATCAATTTGCTCGCTTTGAATCTCGCTCCTCTCTGATCATTAAAAAAAGCACACGTGCAAAGATTGATACTTTGTGTATGAACGAATGGATGAATTACCCATGTCTTCGCTCGGCACCCGATCTTATTGGGAACAAGTTTACGAAAATGAATACGAGAATTTTGAAGATCACGGCGACGAGGGCGAGATTTGGTTCGGCAAATCGATTATGAATCGCATCATCAAATGGATTCGTGAACACGTTCCTTTAAATGTCGCTATACTCGAGATCGGCTTCGGGAATGGTTTACTGTTAGTGAATCTCGCTAAACACGGTTTTCATTCATTGTACGGCATCGATTACGCATCAAAAGCGATTCAATTCGCCAACGCTATACTCGAGAAGTGCGAAACGCGTGCAAATATTGTGTACGAACAATGTGATTTCTTAGCCGATCAGTTCGATGAAACATCAGTGGTCAGCCATCAATACGATGTAGTGATTGATAAGGGTACTTTCGACGCTATTTGTTTAAATCCAGATGCAGAACGACAGCAGATAATGAAAAAATATTACACAAACGTTGTGAAGTGTTTAAAATCTAATGCGTATTTTGTATTAACAAGTTGCAATTGGACAAAAGATGATATTTTAAATCAAATTCAAACGTTTAATTGCGATTTAAAACTTTACGACGAGATTGAAACAGCTTCGATCACATTCGGAGGTGTGAAAGGCAATCAAGTGGTTTCGTTGATTTTTAAACACGACTAAAGTGTACAAAGCTTTTCGATGTCCAAACATTTTCACTTTGAAGATACAATAGATTCAAATAATTTCTTAATAAACAAAGCTTTTTATTGACGGCCGTTCTCAATTTACAAGAAATTAATGCTCGGCAAGAGTTCGCTTCGGACGCTGTCCTTTCTTTTTCGGTGTCTTCGGCTGCTGACTTCGAAGAATAGCACTCGCTCTTCGCAAACAAGCCTGGAAATGAACAAAACAAGCAATGTTATAGAAAACCCTTTGTCAGAAATCCATAAAACAAATTGAATTCACTGACATACACTCATTCTATGATTTTACTTTTTCCACGTTTAAATCAAAAGAAACACATGAAATAATGTAACTTTCGGTGGTCGTGGAAATCGTTGCTCATTCAAACTCATACTCATACAACAGCTAAACTTACGTTCTTCAAATCTTTTCGATAACAAAATTTATTTGAAAATTTTCGAATCGTCGACAGTGTTTTACGCGAATTCTTCATCAACACGATTTTCGCCAAACGCTTCGACGGTCGCATTTGATGTCGTCGCTTCTTGAACACCAACACGACGCCTTTACCATCCGGATGCGATTCGACGTTCATTGCTCGCGGCTGAACGGAACCCGAGAAGCGCAACGATTGCACACCTTTCGGATTCAACGGATCTTTGGTCAACACTTTATTGATCGCCGGTCGCTTCATCAAATGGCAATTGTTGCTTTTTGTCAATTGCCACAAAAGATCGCGCGATACGTTCACTCCTTGCATTTTGACACTCTTCGATCGCTGTTCATTCGAAAACAAAGAGAAAAGAAAATTAATTTTTGATTCGATTTAAATTGTGGCGAATTAAGAATTTGTTACCTTTTCAAACGTGAAACGAGTGCGAAAAGGAAAAGGAAAGAGAACGGAGCAGCGATCGCAGTGCCATCTCTTCACTGCTCGACACGTTTTTGAGCGCTTGTGTTTTCGGGCGGGGGTTTTAATTTTTTTTTAAATCTCGATTACCATTTAATTAAAATTCAAATTATTTTTAAATTTCCAATAAATTAAATATTTTCTATTATTTAGTGTAATGTTTTTATGAAGTCGAGCTATAAAAATCACTAGAAACACACTTACATGTTCAAACAAATTGACTTGATATAAATGCGATAGCGTAGAAAACTTTAGATTTTAGTGAAAATTTTATTGACTTTTTTCATATTGCGAAAAAATTTTTAACAAAAGGGTAATTTTAAAAATATCGTAAGTTCATTCAAATAAAATTTTTACAGTGAATATTTTTACTTAAGTTCTTTACTTAACATTTCACATGCTATCAAACAATGTTTTAAATATCCAGTAATTCGGTAAAGAGCATTAGATTTTTCATTTGTCACGATCGATTTGCAAAGCTCTTTGCAATCTCGAAGACATTTTTTATTTTCAGTTTTTGATTGAATCTAAAGAGAAAGGAATAATTAAACTTAGACTTAATAGCTACTTACGCACATTTACTTCACAATTAATTAAAGTTGAAGCAAAGAGAAGGAATACAATGATACTGAGGTTAGAAGTCATTCTTAAGGTGTAAGTTCTTTGTAATATAGAGGAGATTCAAGAAGTCAAATCGAGCCAATGAAGTTTTATTAAACTCTTCTCCATATTTAAAATCTTTATATTGGGCGCGCAAGTTAGCGACACAATTACGCATATAAGCAACACTCACTGTACCAAGAGAGAGTGACACGCGTAAATGTTCTTACTTCGCCCTTTATGGCAACAACAAATCATCACCCATACGGCTATCACCAATGTGATAGCAAAAAATTTGAATTAAAACCCAGTGCTCAAAGCACATTTGTGCGAATCCCGCCAAGTAATCGCGGAATCTCAATTCATCGATGCTTGTTCTCAACGAGCTCGGCACAACGCCTGTGTCTCACATTTCCGTTTGGCTTATTGACAGCCGCATTAGAACTTTCGCCATTTTCTCCATTTTATTTCAAAGTTTTGTGTGCGCTCGCATTAAATGAATTTTGTAATTGTGTCGATTTGTAATTAAAAAACTTTCGGATTGAAATATAATTCATTTCATTACATTAAATCTTTATTCGCTTTAATGTTTGCTTGCAAAACAATTTTAACTGAAAGCTCATAATCACACTTACTCTGCACAGAACAATTTTAAAGTTT
>NCKU01004879.1:0-11268 GCA_003675995.1 Dinothrombium tinctorium
AAAAAAAATGAAAATAATTTATTGAAAAAATTTTCCTCAATCACACTTCAAATCCGCAATAATCAATTTGTTCAATCAAAAATAAAATAATTAAATTATAAAATTTAATATCAATTTATGCTTTCTCAATTTACAAATGATTTCAAACATTTATTTTGAAAACATTTTTTATTAAAGCAGAAGTAAAGATTTTATTCTATTTAAAATATGAAATATAGATATTGAATGCAAGAGATGTTTAATAGCTTTAAAGCTTTAGCTGCTTTCGAACAACTTACTACAAAGAAAGATCAAAACTTTTGAAAATTGTGCTTTTGAGCTGTTTGAATAAATGCAGCAATAAATTTTACATTATTTTACACTTCTTCTTGATTTAAAATATCTCTATCCTGGCGCAATTGAGAAAATTTTTTATCGAATAACTTTATTTTTCATTTTGTATTGTTTCCATTGAATTTCATCAAAGTCAGTGAGTGTCGATCTTCGAAAATCTCTCTCCTTTATTATAAAAAGATAAAAATTTTTTGAAATTTCGCACTCAAATGTATTTGCATTAAATGAAGACAAAAGCCAAATGATGAATTTTCGATAACACAAATTGAGTTTAACTTAAATCACAAGATAAAGTCGAGCATGAGTGAATAAATGAACGATCTAAAATTAATTGACTGCGGTTTAAACTTTAATCGTTTGTTTTATATAATAGCTCTTGCTGTTCATTCGCAATGTGATTAGAAACCCTTGAGTTTTGTCTATTCGCTTCGCTCAACAAATTGGCAATTGATGATACTGTTGATCTCGACCATCAGAGTTTGATATCATGTGAAAAAAATTAGTTTGAGCAGTCAGTACTTGTGGACATCGCTTGTTTCGGTTACTCCCATGCACAAGCAGCGTATTCTTGAGAGACTTGAACTTCGTCGACGAATGGTTTTATTTGACTTTTTAGATAAATCGCTTTACTCGAGAATATTGAGAGCAGATTCGAGCGTCTTTTAGACGCAGAATTATTGCGCGAAAGATTTTGAGCACAAAACGGCGTTTTATTCGTGTGATTTCGAACAAAATGTTGGATCAGGCTGTGAAATGATGAAGTCGTGCAGTGAAAGCGTCTTTCGATAATCTTTCTCATTCTTGTTAAAGAAGCGATGAAAAATCGAAACGCGCTTCTTTTCTTCTTGCTTCGGCGAGGAGTTCAAAGATATTTTTAATTTCTAGCGATCAAAAAGCGAACGTTTACTTTTTCACTTTTATTTGAAACGCAAAAAGATGTGTACAGAAAAGCTTAAGATTTAATGAAACTGTCAGATGTTGTTTGGCTCGTGAGAGATGTATGGCGTGTTGTAGCTACATTTCATATAAACTTAGCGTTACACAACAGAGGGGCACCAGCGCAGATAAAGTTTAGAACATCTCGTACAAAATCATTATTTTGACAAGCAGCTCGAGTATGGAGAAGTCGGGCAAAGTTTCTTTTTACTTTTTTTAACAAATGGCTTTTCTAGTCTAAAATGAAAAAGCGAATAAATTTTTTCAAATGGATGAAGTGTCCGATCGATGGCCGAGTAAAAGCGCGGTTTAATCACTTGTGAGAACGAAATTGCGGAACAGTAAAGAACTTCTCGCATTGTGCGTATAGAGCTTCAATTGGATTAGAAATCGATTCATTTGTTCTCCGCTTATGGTCGTACTTTTTTCTACATAAATCTTTTTACCAACAAAACGATCCGTTTTCCTTTCAGTTCAAACGCTCGTTTATATTGGTGAGAGGGTTGTGTCCGAAGTGCAAAGCGAGCGAACGCAGATTACTTGAGGCGAACACTTCTTCACTCTCGGTGATCGCTGCTGTGTTTAAGCAATTCGAGACAATCTTTGCCACTCGTTTTCGCATTCTCACCAATTTAGAGAAAGTGGCTCGAAACTCGAGTTTTTGCGTAGAAGAAGCGCAGCGTTTCAATTAATATTTAAAACTACTCCGCTTCGGTGTGAACGAAAGCAACAAAAAAAAATCTAAAATTTCGCCATTATTTTTCATGCTTTTGTTTTCGTGCATTTATTTTCATGAAAGAATGTCATCAATTCTTTACTCTTCAATTTTCGGCAAAATAAAACTCGCGAAAAGAGGAGAAGAAGAGAGAAATGATTGATCGAAAAGAGAAAGGAAACGTAATTTAAGACTGAAAGCACTTTTTTCTTGCTTTATTTTCTCTTCAAAAAGTTAGAAAAATTTTTCACTTCGCAAAAAACCTCTTTAACTTATTAATTTTGACTTTAAAATATAAGTCGCGCGCGAAAATCGCTTTCTACGGTTTGCTTTAAACATTTCTTTTCTTGCTTCACTGAAATAGGCAATCAATATTCAATTAAACTCGAATGAAAGCTAACATCAATTTAAGACTTGAAAATTCAATTACAGCTAAATTTAATTCAAAAACAAAATTCTATCAATTTTAGATTAAACATTTATTATTTCTTTTTTAAGATCAAACTTAAAACGACTTACCATCATTACGCTGTTTTAAAAACTCTTTCTTGAATTTTGCTTTTGAGAAGCAAAATTGCCGAAGCTTCTAACTCGTGTGATTATATAAACTAATGGAAACTTTCACTTCAATATTTTTTCGCATTAAAAACTCTCTTTTGCTCACGGCGTCACATAGTGAAAATAACTCCACGCTTTAAAATTTCATTTTCTCTTTATTTCTACCCATTTATATTTTCAATGAAGTTTTAATTGCTTTTTGAGATTAAAATTTAATCAATTTTAATTTTAAATGTATAAAACAAGTGATTAGGGTAAGTGTAATTCTTGCAAAGGGCTACCAAATGCTTATTTTGCTTAAAATTTCTTTCATGATTACAAATGTATATGTTGCACTTATCGTGATAGTGTATACTTAAGTTAGATTATTGGTCAACAAAATATGTTAATCTCAATAAATTTTGCTTAATGTGCTTATTTTACTGACAAACCGAGAGTTTGAAGTGAAAGAATAGTAACTTCCTCGTTATTCATATCCCTTGCTTTATTCATTCAGCTTGTTCTTTCGTCCAGACGCTTCATTTGAAAAAAATAATGAATTGATGAGCTTTAGAAAAATAAACAACTAAAATTGCATAGCTAAATAAACATATTTTTGTTACTTTTACGTCATAGCTGAAAGATTGAAAAATGAACATCAGAAGACATTGAAATATTTAAATTAATTATGAAAACTTTTCTAGACAGAAAAGAATTATTACATTTTAAGTCAAATTCGTGCGTCTCGAGAGAGCAAGTTGCATTCAAGAAGTGTTGCTAAAAATTTCAATTTTGATATGCTTGCGTAAATGTTTATTTTCGTGTTTCCAGCAGCTTAAATACTTGCTTAAAATAGTATTTTTTGCGCTTAATTTGGCGTCACTGCTTATAACACTATTAACGAACCGCAAGCTTATTGAACAGTGGATAAACTTTAAAGAACTTAATTAAATCAACTCCTTTGTATACAAAAAATAAAAAAAAATTGAATTTTGATTAAATTTTTAAATTTATTTTCGTTCAAAAGTGGCGTCCGGTTGCCCCCGTAATCATACTTTCACGCACAGCACTTATCGGTAAAGAAATTTATGAAACGCTCTCTTAGCTTTACACCGCAATCAATTTTTCTGGTAAAAATCAGATTTAAAGCAGAAAACGAGACGAAACAGTGAGCAAAACTTAACCAAATTTTAGAAAGCATTAAAGTAAATCGCATATTACAACGACCTAAAACTTGATCGCCTGTTTAAGAAAAATATTGCTCCTTGTTGTAAGCCATAGGCGCACTCAGTGCCGAATGTAAACTTCTTTTTATGCACGTCGAATCTGCCGTTTTCGAGATGATGAAATTACTTGGTTTTGTTGATCAATAGCATGAATGTTTAATGAATCGGATAAAGATGTGCGCTTTTTTCATAGCTCGCGAATGTAAACATCAATTGTCTATCACATAAATCTGAAAGCGTTATCTATCTTGTAGATGAAACCATAAATTACATCGCAGGAAATAATTGCTCACTATGTAGAAAAAAATGAAAGTGAAGCTGCTTCATTAATGCAGCGATCTTTATTGAAATTTGCAATTTAAAGCTTGCGAACGCGAGACATGGAACCAGCAATTATTTTATTTTTTGCCTCTCTTTTCTAATTTCACTTTTATACGCGCGAATCGCTCCTATCTTCGGTTCAATTTGCACGATGTGTAACTTACTCATCGCTTCACCAGAAATCATGCACATTAAATTGCAAATTGATGTAACACGTTTCCTTTTCCACCATATTTCTCCTGTTAATCAAAACAAAAAAACGTTTTCTTAAAATGAACAACACGAAAAAACATTTTCGATATTTTCTCGTTATATTTGATGCGCAGCAAAAAAATATTCAAACCCCTAGAGCTTTTCTGCAATTTTTGCTTCGTAAAAATGCATGAGAATCAATGTGAATCTATATTTTGGATTATATTCAATCAAATTTTTGCGAATGCAGAAGCTAAGAAAACACTGTAGCATGGAAATCGGGTCAAATTTATATGCGCAAGAAAGAAAAACCCAAAAATTGAATGCAAAATATGTCTTTTCATGCTTAAGAAAGAAACCAAAACTAAAAAATGCTGCGAAAGGTTATAAAATATTTTTAAAAACTATAAAGCGTTCAAAATTGGAAACGTACATCTTTTCAATGATTTAATAATACTTTTCACTTTTCATTTAAAATTCAATTTGGTCGATTATCAAAACGCAATCACAGCTTATTCTCAAAATTTAAAAGTTTTTTAATGTTCAATAAAATAATTTTACTGTAAACTAAAAAATCATTTGCGAACGTTTGCAAAAAAACTCACTCAAGCAAAATGAATTTAATGTAAAAACTTAAATTCAAAAAATGTTAAAATTAAATCTTCATCTTTTAAGCTAACAGCTTAAGCTCACAATAACCTTAGGGTTTCTTTGCATCATATGCGTTGCCTTTAGCCTGACCTGAACCAAAATCAAAACAACGTTTAAGTCAAAAAATTAAAATACAAACGATTGCTAAATATGAGATCAAAGGTTCCGTATCATTAATTATATTTGCTCGATTGATAATACAGGTTAATCATGCATTAATTTACTTTTAAATTTCGAGTGAAATTTGTGAACGTCTGTTTCGTCTCTGTAGAGTTTTGTAACTTTAAGTCTCAAATTTATTTACATTTCTACACATTTTCCTATTAAATCATTTCCTACATTATGATCTTTACTTTATATAAAACTTTTATCGATATTCATAAATTCTGAAAAAGTTGATTTATTTAAGTTTAATTTTATTTGTTTTATTACTCAAACACAATATCAGCACCATTTTTTAGTCACATCACAATTAGAAAATATTCTAATGATTCTACACTCGTGCAAACAGAACTTTTTAATACTTTTGTTTAATTTATTTAATAATTTTGTTAGTTTATAGCTCACGAAAGCTTACGAAAACAATTAACTACCAAGTCATTGAGGAGACGATCAAAGTTTTCATTTTTTATTTGCAATTAAAAATCTGCTGTTTTGAAACTCAACGATGTTTTATTAGTTTTCTCACAGAATGGACAAAATGTTTATGAGAGCATCTTCTTATATTTTTATCGATAATTATTGTATCGAAAAATACTTTTTGACAAAAACTCGAACGATGACAGGGTGGAAGTGGAGGTTAAGTTTGAGACTGAGCTCATTTTGAACTGGTCGCCAATGCACGCGCAAGACCGCAATAATATTTTGGACATTTTTTATATGCTGCTCAAAGCGAAATGCTATTTTAAAGGCACACGATTCGAGTTTAAGTAGATCTAAGAAGGGCTAGGAAGAGATTCCTACTTTCTCACAAATCTACTTAGCTTTCATCAAAAGATTTATCACGAGGGAGGTGCAATGATAAAGCGAAACCGTATTTGAAAAAAAATTGAAGCGAGCGTTAAAAATTAATATTAAAGTGAAAATTTAAATTTTCACTTATCGCAATTATTCCTTGCGAAAACAAATATTAGCATTTTGTGTTTTCTTTGCGTCTGCAATGCATTTTAAATGTGTTCTTTGCTTAAGAAATGAAAAGAGAAAGAGTGAAAATCTTAAAATGAGATAAAAAGAATTGCGTATCATTCGTTTCGTGACCTGAGTGTGTAAATCGAGTCAAACGAATGGCGCGTGTTGTCGAATTTGAAATTGAGTTTTTATAAAGTAATTTTGTGAAAGTGTGAAAAACGAATTAAGTTTTTCTCTTTTCTTTCGCGGCGAATTCTATAGAATTACAAAAGCAGATTCGCTTTTCACTCCCAAGATGCATCGCTTCGTGTTTCACTTTTTAATGCGCAATTATTTTTCTAAATTGGTCAAAAGATGCATCTCATCGCAAGTGTTACTGCGTTTCGAGCTTGTGGTCGATCTCTGTCCACTTTTTTCGCATCTGTCACTGCTTCTTAAGCTATGATTTATGACAATTTTAAAATTTTATACGATGTTTCGCATTCAGAACGTCAGAATATTTTTACTTATTGTTTTCGCTTGAGTGCTGCGAAACTCAGTGAATCGCATTTGACAGTGCAAAGTTGAAAGCTAAGGATAGGAAATATTTTTTGCGATAAATATGAAAATATCTCTTGAAAACCGTTATTATGAATGCGATTCATTCGAAAAGAGAAGCTCACATTTCAAAATCGCTTCAGATAATTGTTTTAATGCACAGTTTTAAGTTTTGCGCTGTTTTCGCTCACCTTCGACAATATAATTTGACTATGACTGACTTTGGCTTTTTGGAAAATAATATGATAATCATAATGATAGTAGGCATTGGTTTGTTTGCGGCGAAAAAGCGAGAACGACATTTCGACGTCTCGCTTTTGGGCAAAAAGAGTGAAGCGAACAAGAAGATAGATTGATGGAGAAAGTCGCTGTTTTTCAAAATTTGCTCACAACGTGCGTGATAATGAAAGTTTTTCATTTAAAAGAAAGAATTTTTGCGCAAAAGAAAATTGAAAGTCGGAAAAGTAATAATAAAACGCAATTCTGTTTTCCTTTATTGCACCGATCGTTTCTCATTGAATTAAAAATGAATTTGAGGCTATAACTGCGCTGTAACGATCCATTGTATTCGTGTCGTTTTCATCTCCAGCATCACAACAGTAGCTATCATCGTTTTTTCATTTCATCTCGCATTAAAGCAAAACACAAGCCGAATACGAGAAGAACACATTAATTTGTCGATGAGACAGACAAAGCTTTCGTTTCCGACGCCCCTCATGAATATTAAATCTTATAAGCATCGCGATGCGCTCGCAGCACAGCCGTGTCGGGAAGCGTGCGACGCTAGAGATGAAAAACGACGAAAGTAATTTTGTGTCCATTTGACTCAATTATTGACGAAAATTTCATGTCGCGTGTGTTGTCGCAATTAATTTCATTACAATCGCAATGTTACTACTCTTTTACTTTTTTTCTGCTTCTATTTAAGTCAACGCAAACTTGCGAATGAAATGCGCAAAGAGCAAACTAAAATCGCCGAAAGAGCTGCCCCTTCTCTGCTTCTTTTTCGCCGGCAAAAGCGGCTCTTTGCTGATTGCTGTTTTAATCAGCTATCATTAAATTGTAATTAATGAAAACGACAACGTTCGAACAGTCATTAATCAAGCGATATTTCAGCGAACCGCAATAAGCGCGACAATCAATTTTAATAACTCACTGTGTGCTTTTCTTCTCTTTGCTGCAGGTCTGCCATTTCCCATTCGCGCTGGATACCCCACTGTTATACCCACAGGACAGTTCGGGTGAGTTTGTTGTACTCTCGCGCTCTCGCGAAGCGCCATAAGCGAAACAAAATGCAATTTGCAACTTGCTTTTTCATCTATTCTAATCTTCTTTCATCACATTTTGTAAACTCTTTTCCGTTATGCGTACACTAAATTTGATTCTTAAATCACAAATTTAAGTACATCGTAAAAATGCGCCTCTAATTTATTCCGACGTGCGTATATTTACTTATTCACAACTAAATTTATATAAATGACGTTTTTTCTTTAAACGAAAGTAATTAAATTATTGTTCTGAAAATATTATTCTTTATCAGCGCTCAGTACACTCGCTATCATTCGCGTTAAAAGTGTTATTAACGATTTTGAGGCAGCAAAAATTGTTGTGAACGCAAGCGACAGCAAGCAGGAAACGGAAAGGAAGCATAATTCACTTGATTTGTTATTTAAACCACAAAAATTGAAAACGGAGACAGAAAAAAACACAACTGTCAACAAATTGCGAAATAATGTGCTCTTCTGTCGAAAACTCCGCTTTTTAAGGCGCCCACCACATTATGTCAGAAACAAACCTATTTTTGCGCCTTTTCTAACATCTATAATTGCAACTTCGATTTGTTTTTTTACGTAACAGTTCCACTAAAATGTTATTAAGCTGTTTCGTAATTTCTTTCTGATCGCATTTACACTTTTTCACGCGAAAAAAGGTAAAATTAGCAAACGACAAGAAGTAAACATCTAAAAGGAAACAAGAAAAACGAATTGTCCTAAACCTGCCAAGCTTTTACTAGCTTTACTTTAGCTTTTACTTTAGCTTTTTTTAGGGTTTGGGTTAAAGATCTGTGTCTAATTTTCATGTAGCCCTTAAGACGCAAAACGTTCGTTACGATGACAGTTTGTATGTTGGGTCTCTGTGTTGAACGAGTTCACTAGAAATACGAATCGAAAGATTCAACACGAAAACGTGTTTTACCAGAATAGGGGACTAGGGGATATACGGGATGAAAGAGCATTTGGCAGCAAGTAGGCTTGAGACTACTATTTTTCCATTTCTAGCTCTAAAAAAAATCTTAAAATTGTCTGTGCGCAAGTTTGTATAAGAGAAAAAGTGAGAAGACGAATATCTGCCAAATTACGAGGAAAAATAAGCAGAATTGATATGCTTTTACTTGATTTTTTCTTTTGCAAATTGATGTCGGACAATTTTTTTTTTAATTACTGCTTGCATCAATTTCAACTAAGTAGAAAGTAATTATAGTAAACTCAACAAAAAGGCGCATTTTCATGATTAATTTACTTTTTAAATTGTGATTTTAAAATTTTCTGAAGAAACCTTTCGTTAGAATATCGCTAGTTTCGGTAGAACAAGAAGCAGCGGTGACCCATTTACGTCAACATGTGAGCACATTAAAGATTTTTGTTTCTATGTTCGTGTCATTCAATAAATCCCGAGTAAAAGTGTCGTAATTATGAAAAGCTGATTGTAGCAATTACAAGAAGTCGAGAAAATTTGTGTTTACTGTAGTTTTCGGATAATGGGCTTTGTTTTGTACTCGATTTGTGATCATTCGTTCACAAATTTAACGATTTACACGGTGATGATAATTCTTTTTCTTTTCTCATTTTCAATTGTACACGAAAACAAAAAGGTTGCGCTCGTGAATGGCTGCAACGTTTTTTTTCGCTCATTGAATTTTCATGATTTCTTTGGCATTTTAACTACATCAACATCAAAATTTGTCTTTATCAACATGAGCGATTTTATTAATCATCTCAGGAATCAGTTCCATTAATCATTTTTCGATCGAAACTGGTTAGACAATGGCAATTTAATTTTTTTTCTCTTATTGTTTGGCTTTTTATTTCTCATACATCATAAAATTCGAATAGAAAAGTTTTAAAATTTTTTGATTACTTCATTCAAGAAAAATTGCTTTTTACTCTATTGTTACTCTATTGATATGTGGAAAAATTTCTGCCTGGGAATTCGGTTCTGATGAAACGGGAATCGAATATGTGTGAAATCTTTCAATTTAGCTGATGTTATTAAAATAAATTGTTCTAATCATAAAATACAGACAGTTATGCCTTAAAGTAAATTAAAATGTTTTGTTATGATTAATTTCTTGCTAGAAGCATTTTTCCAGTTCCTCACTCGAGATAAATTTTAATTTTATTCTTTGCTTGATGTATTTTTCTCTTCATTCTCTTATAGCATATGCTGTTTTCTATTAAAGTCGCGGCTATCTGCAATACAATCATTTATTTTAGAATGCAAATTTCATTTAATATGAATACTAAATGCTCTTCTAAAGTCAGAAGCGAATGAGTGAATGTTAGATTAATGGCAAGCGACCCGATCAGAAAATGATCAAATTTGAGTTTGATTTTTTTCATTTTGATTAACAATCATTTCCTTCAAAGTGAGAGCATGACACATTATTTCTGCAACTCATACAAGCCAGAGCAAAATAAGCTACTTTCTTCACTTATTAATATATATGCCTTCATGCATAACTGCGAGGGACAATTTTCTATTCTTGAAGTAATGACTTCAACGTCTGTAAATTTTTAAACAACTAGAAGCTTTCCATGAACGCCTATTTTTATTTTATAATTTGCTTTACTTTAAATCTAAAGAATAACGATTTCTATTCTCACATATTCTCTGTTATTTTCTAACTTGTTAAAATTTTAATTTATTTTCGAATTTTTGTCTATAACAAGAGACGTTTTTTTTTTACAAATCTCTAAGATTAAGATCTTGTAAGATATTATATTATCTTCTTTGGCACTTTTTCATTTTAAAATTTAAGTTTTTAAGCAAATTCTCTTTTAATTCAAAATCTCGCAAGTAAAAAACGTTAATACGCACATAATTTAACCGCTAATCCAGATACCTCTAACAAATGTGCTTCATGAAACCTATGCGCAGCATTGTAATAATGATTCAATATTTTGCAATTTTACAGCAGTTCTGTTGATGTTGAATTCTACTTTCCACATTATTGATTTAAATCTTTCAGTTCTTTTACAAATGAATCAATTTTATTTTCTTTGTCGGAGCTCAAAATTGATAACACAATCATCAATGCGCACTTAAAGCTCGTTTTTAGGGAATCATCGAAATGGCTCAACAAAACACGGGTTGTAGCAAAGCTGCGAAAAATAAAAGCGAATGAAAATTTTCGAAAAAGATAACATTTGATAGTACTCTCAAAATAAATGGATGTGCGTTTTATTTTTCATTATCTGTGCCAAAAATGAATGATTAAAATAAAAAATTCTTTATCATTATGTCCATAGGAAACGTACAAATAATCATTAGAGTTTTAAATCATGTTGCAAATCTCATTTTTCTATACTATGTAGAGGACAAAATAAGCTTAAAATTAAAATATTTCTGTAATAAGGTTTTTAGCTTACATGAAAAATTAATTTCAAACATTGGCATAAAAAATCATGTTAG
>NCKU01004880.1:0-11264 GCA_003675995.1 Dinothrombium tinctorium
AATAAGAAGTGAATTCATTCAGAAAAAAGATAAATTTTGTTAAATTTAAACTTTTTGGTTTCGATAATCATTAAAGCGTAAGAATTTCTTATATAAAAAGGGATAAACTTGACAATGAAGATCATAACCAGCTTGAAATCACTCGAGAATATTCAAAAAAGTTAAAAGTTTTGAAAACTTTACGATGAATTTCTACTTTTTTATTTTACTCCTCGTGATAATTTCTGTCTACTTCACCATCACGGTAGTCGAAGCTAGTGGCAAAGGAGGTGGTGACAATATTGTGATTAATGAAGGTGGTGGTGGTGGTGGCTGCTGCTGTGGTGGTTGGCGATAAAATGTTTTTCCATTCTTGAAACGCCAGCTCATTGGAATGATTTTTTTTTATTTTCACTTCCAAACAGTTCATGATAAGATGTCTTTTATTTTCGCAAGTATTTTTCTTTTTGATGTAAACATAAAAATTTTAAAATAAAAAAATAATTTTAAAAATCAAAAATGATCTTGCTTATTATTTGAAAGTTTAAAAAATTAAAATCTTCAAATTATCATTTATCGTTTTTTAAAAATAATTTAAGTTTTATTTTTTTAGCCTTTTTCATTTATTTAAGCTTCGACACAACTAGAATTTTGATTAAATTTGCTCAATCTATCTTTCTTTTCACATTAAATTGATTAAAATCAACAGAAAGTCAAGCCTCTATGATATATCATTCTTTTCCTATTTAATTTCTACTTTAATATTGATTTTTACGATAATAATTGAAATATATTAGTGAAGATCAGAGTAAGCAACATTCTTTTTAAAATTACTTGAGACTAACAACTCTTTGAGGTTCAATTCTAAAAAAGTAACAAACTGATATGGTTAACTGCATTTATGTGAAAAAATTAACAAATGAACTGCAGGTGAGATATGAATGATCTAAAAAATTTAAAATTATTTCATTAACACTTATTTTTATTTCTTATAAATTCTTTATTATTTCGAATAGCATATAAATATACACATTAGAAAAATTGGAAAAGTTACTTTCATTGTAAAGCCAATGACACAAGTAAATATGCAGATTAAATTTTTGCATGTCTAATTCCATTACACGATTTAATCTGGGTCACAATTTTACATTTTAAGATAATTTACTTTTTTTAAAAATTGACTATTTTCGAGATTTTATGAAAAAGACTGCAGATTAACGCTCGTAATGGAATTAAACATGCAAAAATTTTATCTGCAGATTTAATTGTGTCATTGGCTTTAAATTAATAATAATCTCTTTTTTACAGTTTGCCTAATTGTTATATTTATATGCTTTTCGAAATAATAAAAAATTTATAATAACAATAAGTGTTAACTGTAATTTTTAAATCATTCATGTCTAATCTGCGGTTCATTTGTTAATTTTTTACCATTGATACAGTTAACCAAAACAGTTTGTTACTTTTGCATTACTGAACTTAAATCATGATTTTCAAGGAATTTTATAAAAATATGTTACTTACTCTGATCTTCACTAATATATTTCAATTACTATTGTGAAAATCAATGCATAAAATATATAAAAGTAGAAATAAAATAAGAAAAGAATTCTCTATCATAAAGACTTAACTTTCATTCTGTCGATTTTAATCAATTTAATGTGAAAAGAAAGATAAATTGAGCAAATTTAATCAAAATTCTAGTTGAGTCGAAGCTTAATTAAATAAAAAAGGCTAAAGAAAAATATCACTTAAATTATTTTTAAAAAACGATGAATGATAGTTTGAAGCAATTCATTCTATAATGGAAACTATAAGATAATAAGCAAGATCATTTTTTATTTTTAAAATTATTTTTTATTCGAATATCATTGAGTTTACATTGAAAAGAAAATACTTCGGAAAATAACAAAGATCTTATTATGAAAAAAAATTGATTTATCAGTAAACAATACTCAAAACTTCCTTAACGAAGAATTCAGAGATTGAAAGTGAAAATAAAACAAAATCGTTTTCAATGAGTTGGCATTTCGAAAATGGAAGAGCATCTTAGCGCCAACCACCCCAACCGCCACAGCAGCAACCACCACCACCACCACCGTCTTTAATCACAATATTTGAACCACCTTTATTGCCAGTAGCTTCGACCACCGTAATGGTGAAGTAGACAGAAATTATCACGAGCAGTAAAATAAAAAAGTAGAAGTTCATCGTAAAGTTTTCAAAACTTTTAACTTTGTTGAATGTTTTCTAGTGATTTGAAGTTGGTTATGATCTTCATTGTTAAGTTTATCCCTTTTTATATAAGAAATTCTTACGCTTTAATGATTACCGAAACCAATAATTTTAAATTTGACAAAATTTTTCTTTTTCTGCGCGTATTCACTTCTTTGGCCGTATTATTGATCTTTTTATAAAATGTTATCAGATAAATTAAGTTATAAGTATTATGTTAATGTTTGTTTTTAAAAATATTTTGTATGTGAAAATGTTAATAGCAAAAAGCACAAGATAAAGAAATTGATAAGATCATAAACAAATTTAATAACAAGCTAACCCTTATCAACAAGTACAGTTGTTTCGAGTTAAAAACAATTTTTATTGTCCAAAAAAAAGTTAAAATGATTTTGTGTCTGTTAGAACAGAAAGATTTTAAACAGATTTTTAAATAAATAATTTTTTAAAATTTTCGAAATCAAAAGATAAGCGAAAAATAGCGACTTCAACATTATTTTAGCTTTATATTCTGGTCTATTGAGTGAAACGGAACAGATCTCTTATTTAGAAACATTCATTATTGTCTCATAAAATAGACTTCTTCTATGCATTCTTGTTGCACGCTGTTCGTACTGTTATCGGTAACTTTGAGACCATAGTTTGTTGCTTTTATAAATCACATTTCAAAGCACAAACAGTTAAAACTTAATGCAAAACAAAATGCTGATTTTGTTAATAAAAATTTTACGATTTACTTTCGTTTTACTTTATTTCGCTTGATTGCTTTCGTGTAATTCAATCAACAAAAGTGTAATTAAATTTTACAAATAGAAGAGAGATGATTTCGGTGTGATTTGCTGCAATTTGTAAAAAATAACTCAAAAACCCTCTTTTTTGTTGATCGAGAGTTATGTTCTATCTTCAAGCCTTTTCATTTTAACTCACTCATTTTTAAGATCAACAAAAATAAGCTCAGACATTAATTGAATGAATTTATTGTGAATTGGCCTATCCAGCAATGCCGAAGGCCTTTATTATTTAGTAATTTATTCATTTATCAATAAAAGTAAAAAATTTGTAGAATTGATAAAGAACAATTAAATTATTTAAATAATTATTTAACCTTAAATAAACACTATAAACACAAACTATGAAATTTATGAAAAAAGTAAATTTTGATTATTTTATTTTAATTTACTCTTCTTTTTATTTTTACGAAGACGAAGACTTTTCGGTAACAGGAAAACTATTTTCCTTTTCTGAAAAGTGTCGATAAGTGAAATAAGCGATGAAAGCAAAAATTGAAACTAAAACCAGTGAAGTCACGATAAAAAATATCGAGCCGCTGGAAGAACATTTGATGAGGCCATCGCGAATTGTCCATCTTTTCGACTGAAAAAGTTAATAAAGTCGAAAAAAATCTACACCTTGATAGAAAGAGTACCTCTTTAAAACTGCCATCGGCAAGTGAATTTGAAAGTACTAATTCATTATCCGTTGAAAAAATGTACTGTAGGATAAGAGGTTCTACTTTTTGTACCACACTATCACCTGCATACTCTTTTGCATAGCCGTACTGCTCACTGAAATCTATACATCCGATAAAATTTACTGTTTTAACTCTTGTTTTATTCGTGAATTCTCCCAAGAAGAGAACTTTGTCACTGTAAAAAAAAGAAGAAAAAAATGTTCTAATAACAGTTTTAAAGTTAAAACTCTCACTTGAGATCAAGAATAGATGCGCATTCCAATGGCTTGTCGTCAATATTGCCAAAGCTATACATAAAAATCTGCTCTTTCGTTTTTTTCAAAAACTGCGGCGCAATTGATTCGATGTTTACAAGTCTTCCATCGAAATAAGCGTAAAAAGCTCCGCTTTGTATGAATTTCAACGCTTTATCCGATTTTCCCAAACTCTCGTACAACCAATAGCGACGTTTCTTCGAGAAAGATTTTGAAAAATTGTGATTTTCAATCGCATTTTAAGCAAACCTTTAAAAACAAATATCCATATTCGACGAAAGGTTTTTGTAGCGATTTTATTGCTCCAGCACCATCTAAAGGTGTGTCAACCTGGGGCCAGTAGCTTTTGATCGATTGTTTTGCTCCAAGTGAGCCATTGTCAATATTAAACTTGAAGAAATTGTTGCCTTTGAACAGATAAACGTATGAAGATCGATCATTTGAAATGTCCATTTCCTTTTTGTTGTTTATGAATGAAAAATTTCTCGCTTTATTCGACCAAATGATCGCATCGAACTTCGGGTCTTCGCACAAATCGAATTCTTTTACCTTTTGAGAAGCGAACTTTTAGAACATAAAGCGAAAGCAAGTTTTTCACTTTTACTCACGTTTACAACTTTTGAATAAAAATGAAATAAGAGAAATGCTATAACAAAGCTATTGAATCGAATATCCATTTTTAAAAATAAAATTTTAAAACGAATTTGGAACGCTAGAATCTGAAAAGAACATCGCTAGGAACTGCGCACGAATGTTTCACGCGACTCATTTCTTTGTATTGTTGAATTCATTTGTAAAATTTTTAAAAAATTGCTTATTTTTATTATTAATTATTTGGTTGTGCCCGTTTAGTAAATTTCGGATACAACCAAATCTTGACGGCGGCCTTTTTATTCGTTTTTTCTGAATACCTATTATATTTTTAAATACTTATTATAATAAGAATACTTATAATTTTGAAAAGCAAAATTTAAATTAGCCTCTATTAAAACTTGTAAAATAGAATAATATTTCTACATTATTAATTGTGTTTTGTCTCGTCATCATTAGTAAAGGCACTAATTTGTTATTGTAGTTGGTTAAATTCTATCAAAGTGACGGTACAATCGAATTTTTTGTTTTGAGTTTCTGAATTTTTCGACGGTCCTTGATGTGGTTTTTGAAAATTTTCTTTATCCTTAAATGTAATGCAACATGTTCTTAGTACATATGAATTTTTTTATTTACTTAAGACATATACGAGTACAGCTACCGAACTTTAAATCTCTTGAATTAAAACATTAATTTCAGATAAAAGAAAATGGACTAATTTTAAATTATTTTAAGTGTTAATAGCACAAATGCTATACGAAGTTAGGTGAAAATTTATTATTCTCAAATTTAAAGTTCTCTCTAATAGATTCTTTCAAAACACATTTATTTGTCATTTTATACACACTTTTTGTTGCTTCGATGAATTTTTCTATCATAAAACAAAAGTTACTTTAGAAATATCATAAATAAGTGTATACCTTAATATTTTACTTGTAACATTTAAAATTTTGAAGATAATTGGCAAATTAGCATAGAAATTTTCATAACAAAAATTTTGTGAATTTTAAAAACGTTACAAGTAGATAAAGTTGTCACTTAATTATTCATATGTACATAAATTTTCATTTCAATAACCTGTTTAATATGTTTCATCTTTCTTTAACAAAATTTATTCACAAAATTCGAATAAAAAAGCGCATCAATTTACTTGTAACATTTAAAATTTTGATGTTAATTAGCGAATTAACATAGATATTTGCATAACAAAAATTTTGTGAATTTTAAAACGTTGCAAGTGGATAAAAATTGTCTCTTAATTATTCATATATACATAAATTTTCATTTTAATGACCTATTTAATATGTTTCTACTTTCTTTATAAACGAAAAATTATTCACAAAATTCAGACAAAAAGCGTATCAAATAAAGAACAGAAACACAAAAATGGCTTTGATATGAAAATTTATGTACAAGTAAAAAATTTGGCCAATTAACAAAAATTATTCACAAAATTTTTGTTATGGAAACGTCTTTTTGTTTTGCTTGTTGCACTATTTAGAATCATTCCTAACTATTATTTAACTCCATTCACACCTTGCACGTTACAAAGGGCCTTTTTAAAAAAGAAATTATAATTTTAATTTTTTAACTTCGGTTTTGTGTTGAAGTTGAAAAGACATTATTCGGTTTTAAAATTTTGAAAAATTCATAATATTAAAAAAAATATGGGAAGCGAACGAGATCTTTTAGTTGCGATTGGCCCTGTAAGTAAAATCAGCTCAAATTCAAATTTAAATAATAAAGACTTTTTAATCTAAAAATTTATGAAAAAATTTTAGAGTAAATTATTTTTCCAATCCGAGTTGAAATCTGATAACCGAACGCTTGTTGGGGAAAAGTGACCATGTTAATGGATGAAATTATAAAGTCAAAATTTAAGTTAGTTTCAATTTTTTTACTTTAATTAAATTTAAAATTTTGATCAGTGTTACTTACAAAATGTTTGAAGCGTCGAAGTCTTTATTTGGTGAGAGTTATAGCAACGGTTCTTACGATGGAGCAATCGGAGTTCTGCAAAGAAATGTTTGAAAATAAATTGTTTTAGACTAAAATTTTTATTATTTACTTTATCTTAAAGGAAGCAGATGCTTATTTCTTGCCCGGTCCATTAGAAACTGGCGGCGAAGCTGTTATATTTTCACCTGTTGTTTCAGAGTTGAGATTTATGATTTATGAGAGTCCAAAACAAATGCCAATCAAAGAAGAGAATTCATTCAAAAACTTCACTTCTTTTGATTGCAATTTTATCGTTGCTTTCATTTTATCAATTCCATTATTATGGCTTTTGTTTAAACTTTTTAAAATTCGCCACCCAATTTACAATTTTTCCGCTGTTTTCTTCTCTCAATGGTTCCAAGAGGTTAAAGGCAAACTAGCAAATATTTTACTCACACTCTTTGTATTATATTCTTTTTTTATTTACACCATTTTCTCAGCAAATTTTAGTACATAACTCACTACTACACATGAATACGAAAAGTTCAATTCATTAATCGATGTTTATAGATTCAATCGATTCCCCTTGTTTTCTGTAAAAGATTTTTATTGTTACTACTTTAAAGACGGATTTACACCAATTCATGCAGAACTATGGAAGCGCGCATTACGCAAATTAGGCAAAGAACCAGTGCTGACTGAAGTAAAGGATTTAAAGGAGCTATTACAACTGTTGATAAACCATGAAAGCGTGTATTTATCCTTGTTGGAATATCAAAGCTCTATCAAAACTGTGTTTTGTGCCCAATTAAAATTAGTTGACGATTTTGATTCTAAACAAATCAAATTTGAAGTTTCACAAGAGAAATTGTATGCCCTAAAAAAACAGTTTTTATTACAGCAAACGAATTACTTACAAGAAAAGAAAAGCATTTGATCACAGGTTAGTATTATCTTCTTGATAATTAAAAGAATGAACATTGAATAAAATCGCAGTGTCTATTCTCTGTTCGAGTCTGGATTAATATCACATATTGAGAGCTAAGCGTACACCGCTCTACCATTTAAAAGAGATGTAAAGTGTGAAAAGAAGTATTTTTCAAAGCCGGAAGAAATCGAAGAATCTGTTCAAAACGTGGCGATGAAATATTTTCTGCCATTCATTTTAATCTTTGTTTCGTTCTGTGTTATGTCGGTTTTTACATTTGTTAAAGAAATGTTTATAAGTTGTGTACAGAATCGCAATCTAATGAGTGTAGAAATCTCTCGTAAAATTGAGATAAATTTAGACACTCTTAATCGAGGTGTTACAAATCAATCAATCATGTGGACGAAATCTAATGATAGTAGCAGAGTGATCGAAAGCTGTTATGAAGCAAATCATCAAGCATTTGAAAATGCAAATGAGAGATCGTCGAATTATAATAAATCCTCATTAGAAGCAAACAATGATAAGGCTCAAGTTTCAAAGACTATAACGGTTATTGCTGATATTCATCATCATGAATAATGATTTATAGTCCCTAGCAAGTTCTAAACACTAAATCACTTCGTTTGAATTTACATAATTGCTTCGATTTTATTTTTTATTTCGAAAATGTATTCTATCAATAAAAATAAACTTCGTCAAGTAATTTAGAATTAAATATTCATAAAAAAAGCTCATCGTAAATTAATCAAAAACACAGTAAAACCTCCCCTAACTGCCACATCTCTTAAGCGGCCACCTTTTTACGGCCATGAAAAAAAAATCCGCTCAAATTTAACTCAATTAGTTTGACTCTCTCAGGAATGGCCATCTCCTTTGAACGGCCGCGGCCACAAAAATAAAAGCAAATGCATCAAAGTGAGAATCTCTATTCAACGGCCAAAAATATTTAAATAAATAATTGCATAATCAAAAGAAATGCGTTCAAATGTGCAATTTTGATTCATATTCTTACATTACATTAGATAAATAGCTTAAAATATAAAGTTAGAAGCGAAAAGTGAAATGTTAAATTAATACAATATGATCAAATGATCATGTGTTCACATGATCGTCAAATTATGTTCACATGTTATTTTATTACCTGTTATGATAATTTAGCGACGTGTGAAGAAAAAATTAATGATTTTTAACAAGAAATACGTTTAATGTTACAAGGTGCAGATAAAGTCATAGAAGAGGTCGAAGAAATAAAATATATAGACTCAGGTAACGAGACGGATCAATATGAAAACAGCCTTGTTCATATCAACCGTAATACTGTTTTTAAAGCTTTTAATGACTTAAAAGCTTATGCATTGGAATGTGGTTTTTATGAACTGTGTTTAGAAACAGAACCTTAAGAAGAAAGGTTTGATAAACTTGTGATTTTTCATCAAAAATCAAAGCAAATATCTTTATTTGACTATTATGAATCTGTATAACTAAAAATAAACATTTCAAACCTTACTCCTCTTTGACGGTCACCTTTCTATAACAACCAGATTTTTGGAACCAAAGGTGGCCGCTGAAGAGAGATTTCACTTATTATTAAAAAGGACCTTTCTGAATAAATTCATTCATTTGTTTATAATCAAAAGCTGAGAGGCGGTTGAAAGCTTTCATATTTAAATAGTAGCTATTAGACAATTAGCAAGATCATTTTTATTTTTATTTTTGAATTTACATTGAAAAGAAAATACTTCGGAAAATAACAAAGATCTTATTATGAAAAAAATGATTTATCAGTAAACAATACTCAAAACTTGCTCAACGAAGCATTAAGAGATTGAAAGCGAAAAGAAAAGAAAATCGTTTCAATGAGTTGGCATTTCGAAAATGGAAGAGCATCTTAGCGCCAACCACCCCAACCGCCACAGCAGCAACCACCACCACCACCACCGCCTTTAATCACAATATTGGCACCACCTTTATTGCCAGAAGCTTCGACTACCGTAATGGTGAAGTAGACAGAAATTATCACGAGTAGTAAGATAAAAAAGTAGAAGTTCATCGTAAAGTTTTCAAAACTTTTGACTTTGTTAAATGTTTTCGAGTGATTCTAAGTTGGTTATGATCTTTACTGTGAAGTTTATCCCTTTTTATACAAGAAATTCTTACGCTTAACTGATTATCAAAATTAATTAGTTTAAATTTAACAAAAATCATCTTTTTTCTGCATATATTTAACTCTTAATTGGTCGTAGAACTTCTTTAGAAGTACTTTTTAAGATAAATTAAGACATAAGCATTACATTTATGTTTGTGTGTGAATATATGTTTTGTATGTGAAAAAGTTGAAAGTAAAATTTAAAGTGCAATATTAAGAAATTGATTAGATCAAAAACTAACAAAATGAACAAAGTTTTATGGTACAAACTGTGCATTTGTTATCTAATTTTAAAAAATTGAAATAATTTATATCTAAAGCGCTTACCTAACAATATTATGTAAATCACGCTATGCTATTTTGAAATAAACTCATTCAAATTCGTTTCGAATTATTATTTTAATGATTTTTCGCACTTATCAGTTAAATCAATTTTCTAAATTCAGAGTTAAAATTGGAAAAAATCGTTAAAAAGTAATTTTTATGAAAATTTTATAATAAGTATGATAAAAGATCAATTCATCAAACTTTGGTGAAGTCTGAGAATGATAAACAGATAATTTAATCTCTCAAACTTTTTGAATGATTTCTCTAGCTATGCAAGCAGAATCTTAATTAGAAATGACTGATTTTAAGTTTAAATGCGATAAACAGCTTCGAACCACTTACTTGCCTCTTTTCACTTTTCAAATCTGATTTTAAAAATATTTCTCTTCGCTCAATTATTTGATTAGAAATTGAATTTAGTAGCATTGATAAGACATTTCAAAAATAAATGTTTGGTGTTTGTTAACTCAAACAATTATTTCAAACTTTTGAAATCGAGAACTTTTACTTTTAAAATAATCGAACGAATGCGAATCAACAAAGAAAAAATTGCTGTTTTTGAATTATTTGGTGAGAGTGCTTTAAATGAGTAAGTCAAAAAACATTTGAAATAAGCTAACACAATGTTTTCGCCTCGAGAAGCTGAGAGTGGTGTGAAAACCGAGTGCGAGGTTCGAATACAAACGAGCAAATGATAATGTTTCCGAATTCGCTCAGTCCACCATCAGGAAAATTGTGAAAGTGAAGTGTGCCAACGATTTTTGCGAAGAGTAACTCATGAGCTCGCTTGTTCATGAATCAAACTCTTACTTTGAAGCTATTTGTTTAACATTCTATTCGCGTGTTTTGATAACGAACGATATCAGCTTTTCGTGTTTTGTTCGTGTTTTTGCTTAACCACACTGTTTTGTACTCTTTTTCATAAATGTTTAACCGCTTTATTCTAACAGTGGCTGTTCAAATTTATGCGTTTAAACATTTTGCTTTAATAAAGCGGATTGTCTCAACTATTTCAAAATACGCATCATATTTTTCGTGCTTCGTGCTGAATTTATTTATAAAAGCGATTTCATGAATATTTTCTTTAATAAGGCGAAAAGTGAAATCAAATTATTTTAATTTTAAATGCAAGTAAACTTTACGAGCAAATAGTCGAGAAAGTTGAAGTTTGTTAAATAAAACAATTTCAACGAAAGATGAAAATTTTATTTGAAGTAAGTAATAATATGAATCGAAAAAGATTATATTAAATAAAATAAAGATTATTAAAATTAAATTTATTTTTTACCACAGCGCCATGAGATCAAGAGAGCAGAGAATTCTAACGAAGCGTAACGTGATGAGAAAGCAATGCTCGAAACAGCTTAACGCTTTAAAGGATCGACATAATTA
>NCKU01004881.1:0-11262 GCA_003675995.1 Dinothrombium tinctorium
TTAATGTTAAAGTTTGCACGCGATTAACTTGCTTCACGCGCAAAATTCGCACCTATGATGGGGGTAATTCTTAATACACAAGTGAAGTTCTATCTACTTACCAAGTTTCATTAAAATCGGGAACGGGCACAAAAAATAGATTCCTTGTTAGATTTTTAAATATATTTTTTCATGTTCGAGCCACGTTTGTTTGAAAAAGTATTTCATAATTCGCTTTTAAGTTTATCTTTAAGTATCGAAATGAAAATTAATATTAAATTTGAAAATACAAAAATAATAAATTAAATGAATTTTTAAAATTATGCATATCATTTGAGCTCATATCACTTGTGTAGAACAATTTTCTCACCTTTAAAGAATACTCATCTAATACAATTGATTGATGATAGTTTGCAATAAGAATTTAAAACAGAATGATTTGTGTGCAAACAGTAAATGAATCAAGTGAAAAAGCAAACAAAAGCTGCGATTCTTTGCGACCTTTTGATAAGCTTGTTTTTGTTCTCGAAAGAAATAAATCGCATCGCTCTTTCCTATTATAAATTTAACATTGTAAATAAACTTCAAACTTGGCTCATTTCGGACTGTTCAACAGATTTAGACGATACGTTTCATTAAACTTCGCTGCCCAACAATTCTTGATTTGTGTACATTTTTGCACTTCAGTTTGAATGTGGACTTTATCGGAAAAAGACAGAAAACAAAATTCGCTCAAAGAGAAACAATTTTTCATCTGATGCCATACATACACATGTTCCTTTTTACCGAGTGTTTTGACGAAAGTAGTGTGAAATTTAAGTGTGCCGAAAATATGTAACAAGGTAAAGGTATTTTCAAAAATGCGATTTGGCACACTTTTGCAGTGAAGCATTCAGTGCACATATCGATGGTAATTACTATTGCAATTTCAGTAATGATCAACACTGAAAATAAATGCGTGGAAGTTAAATTTTGCTTTTTTCGATGTCAGTTATTTTTGGAGCAGAATGTCACAAAAAAATTAGACGAAAAAATGTTAATTCGTCTTGAATACAGCAGCTTTGCATTTAAATACACAAATTTAGCCGTCGAATTTCACGAGAAGAGGTGGAGGAAGAGGAGAGAGGGGGGGGGATGTATAAAATGATGAAAACTGTGCGAGAAAGCCAAGAAAGCTTCTCGAGATGTTCACGTCACTTGACACGATTCATATGCCGTATGGAACGAAAGATCCACATTGCTCATGAAGTTAGTGGGTGTGACTATAATTAACTTAATTGAATAGTATCCAAGCAAACAGATGCTTTTCCAATGATGACAACTTGTCCGCCTCAGAGCTTCGCTATGTCAAACGGATTTAAGATCGTTGTAACTTCGAGAATGATCAGAAACATATCATAAGCGAGGAATAATTTGAAGCTTGTTTGTTATACTTTTTTTTATTATGTCTAAGCGTTGGAATGCATCTACAAAACAATTCGCTGTCGAAAATAAATTTCAGTACTTTATTCTGAGAATATGCTCACAACTTTGCGCAGTATTTTTAAATTTCTTTCTTTTAATGAAACGAGGCGATATTTTTTTCAATTACATAATTTGCGTTTTATTTTTAATTTCACTTTCTCTTTTCGCGAAATAGTTTTAATATAAAGAAAATTTACTTTTCTAACGCTGCTTTCATTGAGTTTTAGAGAATAGCTAATTTAATTTTCTTCGTTTCGAAAATTTTGAAAACGCGTTCGACTGTAAAAAGTTTTCAAGATAAACATTGAAAATGAAATTTTCTTTCAAGTGTTTTGAATTTATCAACGCAACTACGAATACGAATTCTTTTCTTTCATTGTATGTGCTTAGAACAAATAGCATTGAAACTGTATAATTAGTCTTCAAACTTTGCTAGTAAATCAAACTCTTTTTGGCTCTCATTTTGAATATTGCCTATCGCAAAGTGATGTTTATGTCCGATGTTTGCCAACAACAGTACAGTATACAAGCTATATGAGCGAGCAGACAAACAATGAAAAAACATCAAAGTGAATTTAGTTTTGCTTTCTTTTCAGGTTACCTTGATATCATGTACTGTAAAGCGTAGAAAATTGTAGGTCAAAATGTCATTATACGCCTACATGTGAAAAACATTCGAATTTACTTTACAAGATGCGATAAACTAAGCTTGAAGTTATATCAGATCAGTTGCAATTGAAAGCTTTTAAAACAAATTGTAAACTTATTTGATTTTTGATAATGCTTTATGAATTTAATTTCTTGATCTTTCTCTTGCTCTCATTGAAATCTGAATTATTAATTTCAGCTAAGTAAAAAGTTTTTAAAAGTTTAAAAACGCTTTTGTCTAATCGTTAAATTAGATTAACAATTAATCGTTTTGATTCAGAAAATTTAGTTTTAAACTGGTGGTAAAAGATTGCCAGAGCAACGATTAAGGTTAAAAGATTTCTTCAATCAGAAACTTGTGATTGAAGCTAGAAATCTTTTACGAAGAGACAAAAATGTAGTTTTAAAATTTTTAAAATGAAAAGGACGGAGAAAAGAAAATTAAATTTTAAACCGTTTTAGTTCTTTAATAGAATGAGAAGATCTTAAAATGTCTTGTTCTAAATTTTTATCTAATTTAATATAAAAATTTACTGGGTGATTTTTTGCTTAAGAATTCTTTTAAAATGTAAAAAATAATATAAGAATTTTCTCTAAAACAATATAAACTTTCAACTAGTGTTGAACTGGCAGGAGCAGAGATTTCGGATCTTTTTATAAAAAATTTCTTTAAAAAGGATTCACTCAAACTCAAATGTCTGGTAATTCTTATAAAGTGCAAACTTTAAAAATCAAAAATTTAGAAAAAAAAAATGTTTTTTTTTCAACAGATTTATGAATTCATTAAAGTATTCTCCACATAAATAAGCATAAACAGAGGCTAAAGAACATCATTTGGAAAAATATTCTGAAATAAAAGCTGAATTGGATTTTAATAGTTTCATTCAAAGCCACATCTTCGCTTTAAGTGAAAAATTGAAACGCCGTTATTCAATCAAGAAAAAGCTACTTTGAGTGGATAATCTAAACAAATACGTATGTGCCAAAGCCAAAAAGGGATACTGGAGATTCTCAGATCGAAGTATTGAGTTTTATTACAAAATATAAAAATTTGGATATTTTAAATTCCTCATGAGAGATGGAAAACAATTTTGACTGAGATATTGGAAATATCATCCTTAATACTAATTTTTTAATTCCTTATGCTTCATATAAAATCGTTGCATTTGCAATGTGCGAGAAAATGATTATTTAAAAAACATTAGTTTTTAATAAAAATTTTGCAAATAAAATCTTTTCGAATAAAGGTGTTTCTAGCTCTTTTATACTATTTTAAAATCAAAATTCTTAAATATTTGAATCATTTCAAGACAGTAAAACAATTTTACTTTCCATCAATTTGAGATTTTTACTTTTTTAATTTATTGTTTGTAAATGAACAGATAAACACATTCAACAAGCTCATGAAAATTAGCGTTTATAATTTTGTCATTTCAAGCAGAAGTTTTGTTTCTTCATTATATAAAATTGTATTCATAATCTAGACTTCTTTTATCTAGATAATGAAATCACCGAATGTCACCATTTATACTTATTTATGTGCAGAATAATTTTAATAAGTTCATACATTCGATGCAAAAATATTTTACTGTGAATTTTTTATTTATAAAGTTCGCACTTCATAAATGTTAAACAAAAAATAAAATTTAGAAAATTTCGTTAATTCTTTAAAATTTGCGCTCTGAAACACGACACGCTTTCGAAAATTAAGAGGCAGCTATTGAATTTCAAAAATATATTTTGCTGGCCAAGACAGTTTCAAAAACGCTTATTTTTATGCACTCCAAAAATGTCGTGATATTTGACAAGAAGCTCAATGAAAGTGAATTAGAAAGCTATTTTGCATGATCTGATCTGATTTCATAAGCAAGAAAAACACATTTTTTTGCAGCAAAATGATAAATTGATTGGAAATTAAATGTTTTAAGTAAATGAAATTAAAAAGTAAATGAAAATTTGGCAGGAATAATTCTATTAACGCATTCGAAAGAATGCGAAATTTACAGAACTGATCTATTTTTAATTTATCTATTTGATCGCTAACTGTCAAAGTATGAATCGAAAGTGATACATGGTGCGTTTCGCTAAGAGTTTTACTCGATTCTAAATTTAGTATAATTTGAGCGTCATTCAAGGTTACAATTGTTTTGGGTTACAAAATTTTATTATGATTTTTATATTTTATAATGAGCGTCATTTCTTTTTATATTGTATAATAAATTTCAGTAACATTTTTTAAATTATTTTGTATAAAAAAATCACTAAATACAATAATAATCGCAACTTATCGAATTTTCAATCGACTTTAAACAATATAAACATTAATTTAAAATTTTAGATTCCAAAATTTTATATTTAGGCGATTCTAAAATTATATTATGAAAAACTATAAGTTATCATGTTATTCTGAGATAGAAATCGAGAAGTTCTTTTTTTTTTACTAAACATGTTGAAGCACGAAAACTTTTAGAACTTTTGCAAACAAAAAAGCGCAACACTTTGCAAAATTGTTACAAAGATTTATGATTTGTGATTTATCAAAAATCAAAGCTTTAGAAGCAAATATATATCGAAATGCTCACGTATCGAGAAGGTTTATTCGTAGAATTCTTTTTGTTGGTGTAAAATTTTGCTTCTCTTTGACTACAATGATTTATAAAGTCGAACAAACTCACAATGATCAAAGTTTGTTTGAACTGCGAGTTCTTTTAATTAATTTTTGAAATGATGAAAAAAGAAAGCTGAAAATTATTCAAAAGAGAAGAAAAATTTGTTAAAATGTAAGTCAATTAAATTTTCTATAGGTTAAAAAATTATTTCTGCGTCTTGACGCAATAAACGCGAGCTGAAGCACATAACTTTTATAAAGCTGCAGCCGAATAAGTCTTATTAAATAATTTATAAATAAACGTAGTTAAAAGCAAGCGAACAAGAGCGGAGAAATCAGTTCGAATATAATCAAATTTAATATTCACTGCGAATGCAAAGGCTTGAAAAGCGAACACAGCATCGTTTCTAAGGTACGAAAAGGATCGTTTGCGTGATTGAACATCGCTCTGAAAAAAGCGTCATTCGAAAACAAATGTCAATGATTTGAGAAACATTTTCGCGAAAAATTCTAAAACAGAAACACTGTTTTCAAAGGACACATTCAGTGAAATTGTAAATAAATGGGAATAAATCAGATACACGTTTTCAAATTTCGTGATCTCACCTCTTGTGTATTTTCTTGTTACGTAAATAAGCGTATGCAATATATAAGTGCCTAATATGTCTTTACTCTCGTAATCCGAAACACCCTCACCTCGGGTGCCGTGTGCAACAATCGGTTACCGAAATGGTAGACGCCAACACAGCGACGTCCCAAGTGGTGTACCCTCATCAAATTTTTTGGAGTACATTTATATTCGGTGCAATCGGTTCGCTTTAAGTCAGTGAAGTCGCTCACCAAAGCAAGTTTAATCTAAAGCAAACTTTTCAACAGTGCACCCAACTTGTGTATTTACTTGTGTGCTTAACTTCGGGTAAGTTTTCTCTTTCAATTCGCGTCTCGGACTTCTGAGATTTGTATCGTCGCTTTATAACTTCGCTTTAAGCAATTGTTTTCAATGTTTGCTTTGCTCAATTAAGTTTTATTCATATTCTGCTATTTCGTATTGAGCAATTACATATGCGAATAATGAAATTTATGATAAAGAAAAACATGAGGATATTTCGCTTTTTTCGAGTAACAGATTTGCTCATTATTCTTTTTTTCAATTGGATTCTAAGCTAAATATTTTGAAAGCCATTTGATGCTTTGAATATTCGTCAAAGCATGAGTTTGTGTTATTATTTGAACTAAATCGAGGTTATAAGCTCAATTATCTACTAATGATATCGGCTAAATGTTTGAAAATTAACAGAGATGTTTACTTCAGCTTCGAGTAGTGTACTACTGTTGAGAATTCCATAAAAGGCTGCAGCGCTAGAAAAAAAACTGTATGTGCGTAGCAGAGGCAAAATCCGCAGTGCAACATAGGCACCTCCCAATGTCTTAAAATATCTTCGAGAGAAAATATAGCAAAGAAGTTGCGCTTTAGTTTTTTACCAATTCTCTTGGCATCTATTTGTAAAATTATTTTTAAATTTTTCTTTATTTTTCTATTTTAACTCCGATTTTCACTTCGTTTTAAATTGCGATGTCTTTTATGCTTTTTAACGCCGCTCGAATACAAGTGCGATTGCTGAACGTTTTTATTTTCGCGTCTCAATCGAGATATACATATATTCAAGTTATGCGAGCATCATTCGTTTTCATTCTCGCAAATAAATAATGCGTGAAAGCATTTCCTTTTCACACGAAAACTGTGACAGCAAATTCATTTTATTTTCTTTTTCATTGTTTCGATTAATTTCTAAAGCTAAAAACTTTCTCGACGCAGATTATTTTCATGAATTTTAATCAAAATTTTAATTCGTTCATTTCATTGAAGCTTTTCCTTCCTAAAAAATCATTTTAACCACACAAAAACCGATTCACATTCAGTTTACCAACAATCGCTGCTGATAAGCAATGCACATACCGTTTTCATGGTACGCTATTAATCCATTTCTTTGATTTGTGTTTACAGAAATTAAAACAAAATGCCATTCAAAGCACCCGAATGCCCGAAATGCCCGAAATGCGGAAAATCTGTGTACGCTGCTGAAGAGATGTTAGCTGCGGGTCAAAAGTACCACAAAGGATGCTTCAAATGCGGTTCGTTTCAAATGATGCGGAAATTTTGTTTAGCAATAATTTCATTTTGCGAAAATAGGATTGTGTCACAAACGATTAGACAGCACAAATGCAACTGAACACGGCACCGATCTCTTTTGTAAGCAGTGCTACGGACGCAAATTCGGCCCGAGAGGCGTTGGTTTCGGTCAGGGCGCTGGCTCTCTTAGCATGGATGTCGGCGAACATCTTGGCAACAGGGAAACTTTGATGTCGTAAGTTTTTGTTAGAAAGCTAAACGATGAACGCTAATCGCATTTTTAATTCTTAGGAACAAACCATCAGGAGTCAACTTATAAACTATTCTATGCTCTCTCGCCAACAACAAAATAAAACATACCATCAGTTAATAACTATTCTTCTGTAACGCGAAAATTAGACAAAAACGAAAATAATTTTGACTGAAAAGCGTTTGTTTGGCCATTTCGGCTTATGAATTGAAGTTTTATATTGGACCGTTAGCTTTTAAATTTAATCAGCGAATTAATTTGGAAATTCATTTTTCTTTCACGCTTTATTTGATGAAATAAAGAAAAAAAAACAAACAAAATTCTTGAATTTATCGAAATTTTCCAAAAACTGATGTTTTAAAAAGCGAATAAAAACTATTGCGTACTTACGTATTTCATTGATTGTATGCCATATTTATTGTCAAATGTAACTTTAAAAACAATTAAAAAATTTCAGTTCATTTACGCATTTGTAAACGTACTGTCAAACCTGGGTAATGAGTTCGAAGCAATTAATGTGAATGAAGTGTGCCTTACTCAAACAAGGTTTGTTTAATGCTGAGCTTTCAGGCGTTTAATCAATGTGCAACTTATTCGCCTGGTAAACATGATTAAAATTCGAATTTGCATGAAAGTAAATTAAAAATTATCTCCCTAATGTCACAATTTTTAACACATTACAAGATTTTGAAATGAATTTGGCAGTGTACTCGAGACAGTGATTACTTTTGGTTCGAACAGAATCAGGAGCTTAAGCGTTTGTAAAATGCAAAGCAAATGTTTGTCATCAATTTTAATTAATAAATGAGAAATAATCTCGAAAAATCGGACGAAAAGCGTTAATCTGTGTAAAACCATCGGCTTATTTCGTGATCAATGTAATACTCGTTAAAATGTGATTAATAAGCTTGTGTTTAATTTTTAATTAAATTAAATTTTTCGAGGCTTAACTAAAATAATAGAGCGAATTTTTATGCCGCATTTGCGAATTTTACGCTCTGTTTTCGAAATTAATTCTTTTTACTGCATCAGATTGATTGCTTCTACATTTTCTGTCCAAATTTGTTTGTCTAAATGTGAATTTGTGTTTGGAATTGCTTTGCGTCAAACGAGACAGTCTAATAAAATGTTGATCAATGTAACGTTAACTGTTTTTACTCTTTGCAAACGCGTTTGCAATTAATAGAGTTTTGCCGATAGCATACGCTGCATCAAAGAAGTAAGGATTGCAGAGGAAAAAGCTCTGCCGATAAATGTAATCGATTTTCGCTAAGAAACAAAGTGCATAGCAAATAATAAATCACTGTTTAATGCTTGTTTAACTGATAAACATATTAACGACTTTTTTTATTTCCTAGTTTGCGACTCACAAAATAACTCTTCTAGTTTCTGCATTCATTTCTAAATTTTTGCAAAAATGTTAAGAATTTCAAAACTTTTTTTCAAACAAACGCTAAAACTGTGTAGAAAACGTTTTCTTTTCAGCTTTTCAGAAAACATCGGCCAATTTTTGCTACTCAAAGCAACAAAATGCGTTTCTGAGTTTATCTCATAAATAAAACGTTTTTCAGCTTTTAAACTTCATTTTCTGCTTAAAATTGCGCAAAATGAATTTCAAATAAGCAAATGCCATAAAATTTTATATTGAATTTTGGAATTAGTCCGCGAATCGAAGTCAGATGAACATCTTTCACACTTTCAGCTTCCTATTTTTTACTTTCAAGTTTTGCTTTTAAAAAATAAAAAACAAAATGAACATGAACTACACCCGACACACAAAAAGTATACAAAGCATTAAAGCATCGTTTACGAAGTTGTACACTTTTTGTATCGGGAGTAGTACTACTTTGTAGAGAAAAAAGTTAAGATTTCGCAGTGATTACGTTTTGCATTATGAACTTTTCTGCACAAATTAGCATAATGAATAACATATTTAGTTCTTCAAAGTTTACAAATTTGATTTGACGTCTTTTATTTATAATGTGACCTTTGAGTTTGAACTAAAAATAGGAAAAAAGTAAACACCATACGATTTCAATAAACCAAGGTGCTGAGTAGCTGACAAGCGATTTTGGATTGTTTCATCTAACAGAATCTCATCGAACAAATTTTTATAGGTAATCTGGGCGAGAAAAAAGAATGAATACTTCATTTTTGCGTGCGGACATTCCTTCATGGTAAAAAAAATTAAATTTTCTAATTGAAACAAGGTAATGATAATTCAGAAGTTTTTAACTCAAATTTTTTATTTACATTGTGTTCGATAAATTGCAGAATTTTTACTCAGAAATGGCTCTTCATTTATTTAAAAAACAATTTTTATAAAATTAACATTGCTTTTGCAATGGATAAGTGATTGGAATGAAATTAGCAAAAATTTCAAAGTATATTAAAATGAAGGATCAAATATCAGTTTGTTCAAAAACATTGAACAAAAATAAAATAATTTGAGAGTAAAAAGTTGAAGCGATTTGAAAATGAAACTTTTGAAATTTTTTCCAAAATGATCTGTTCACAATGCAACAAAAATGCTACTACAACAAAGCTATAACACATGCAAAAAACATGAAACTTAGGCACTATTTGGAAAAGTAAACAAAGTAAATCAACCATTGATAAAATCAGAAAAACATTTGAAAAGAAGTTCTCAGTTCATTGTTTAAAGATTTTAGCTTTTACAATGATTGACAAACGTTTTAAAAGTAAGTAGTGCGCGCAATGAAAACTCAACGACATATTCATTGAGTAATGAGAATTAAAATGGCGAATTTGTCAAACAATTGAATGTTTTACATAAGTTGTGCTTAATAGTTGTTTTTAATGGCAAAAATAAAAAATGATAGAAAAAAACTCTACATGCAATCCTTCAAAGAAGCGTCAATGATTTTGACAGGTTGTTGAGTTATCTCACACTTAGAGTTTGCAAAAATTTAGGCATTTTCAATGTGTATGTGTGTGGAACACTGTTAAAATAAATGTTAAAATACTAAGAAATACTAACTTTGAGCTCTCAATTCAAACTATTAATTTATTTCACAAAGGAGCACTATTAATGATGATGATACCGTAACAATTAATGGCTGATCTTACCTCTGATGGCATCGAGCAAATCAGCGATTTCAAATGAAGATTACACAGAACTCTGGCTTAAGAAATAAACGATTATTCATGAATAGTTTTTGATAAACGAAAACTCGCGCTGAAATCATTGTAAACATTTCCACGGTTCCGCAATTGCACATTTTAAAGTGAGTTATGAAAGTAATGAAACAAAGTTAAAAGCGAATGTGAATTGTGTTTTTTTAAACAAAATGAGCATTTCGCTTTGCATTGGCATTCAAATGCTTGCAATCACTTCGAGATGCGATAAGAAAAATTGATCTCCAACTTGCCGATGACCTAACTGACATCGAGCAACTAATATGCTTAGCAGCAGTCTAATTTCTACAACAATGAATCTGTTGAATTAAGAAATCAGTTTCCGCACCACTCTATGTCTCACAACTCAAAGCTATAATAATGTTTAGAAATCGTCACTTTTCACTTAAATTTTTCTTCGAAATTTTTTAAAAATGATTTTAATGTTAAGCACTTTAAATCTTATATCAACTTATTTCTTGCTGTTCTGACGAAGCCAAAATCAGCTTAACTACTTGCAATGAAATCGTCACATGAAAAAAAAAACAATTAAATCATTTTTTTAATCAAAAAAGCTGTTCACTTCAGTTGAATCTACTTAATCTGTTTATTTAAACACAATTGAAAATGGCACTGAATTTTAAATTTTGTCGTGAATCTTGATTAAAATTTATTCGTTCCTAAACGATAAGATATTAAATGATCGATCCGGGACAAATATTTTTTCTGAAAATGTAGATGCAACTTAGGAAAAAATGTTTGTCCCAGAGATAATTGATGGAGAGGCGCAAGCTAAGGGTACATTTCTCAATTTAAAATAAAACTTTATTTTATAAATAAACATCAAAAGCGATGAATGTTAAAAATGCAAATAAATTCTTAACATACCATTAATGACATCGGAAAAACGATGAGATTGAATGGAAAGCTTAATGAATGCTCAGATTTGTCGCTTAACAAACGAAAACTCGTGAAATATTTTACAAAACAAGTCGCACTGAAATCACTTATTATTTGCACACATTAATTCCACATTTGTAAAGT